>JAJJMA010083284.1:0-10770 GCA_023529015.1 Papaver nudicaule
TTGTAAATCGGGTATTAATTGTGTGACTGTGTTGTAATATTCCCTATTAAAAATCGGGTGACCCAATTTAAGTAAATGCCATGGTCCGAGACTTTGAATAATAGGCTAACTGAAATAAAGCTTTTTACATTTTGGCTAGGACGGTTTTCTCGTTTATTTCCGAAAATAAGTAAAAAATGATTGAAAACACTTTATTTAACTTCACCCTACCCATATTTTTTATTTTTTTTGGGTGACCAGGCTAATACCCTTGGTAGCTAGCTCAAAACTAATATAAAATGAAAAAATTAAGCTTGTGGACCTTGGAGGCTAGCCAGACTAAAACCAGGTTTAGCCCTCTCATAGGTCTGTCTCTAATTAATTAAGTGTACCGGCATGTAATATGCAGCCTATTGACTGTTGGAATGATACGTTGCTATTAGGTGAAGGACATAATGATGTTAGACCATGCCCTAAACTTATACTTATAGAGTGCAGCCCACACTAATGGACCAAATTAGTTAGTGCTTAAAACGCTTTTCTTTCAACTACTAAAAGAAGAGAATAAAACCAAAAGGAAAAGAAAACGTATAAAAATGAAAAACAATACTAAAATCCTATAGAAACAAAATGCATGAATGAAAAATTTATTGTACGAGCACTCATTTTTCAGAACCCACTCCACTTTTATGTTTGGGTGCATTCGTGTATTCATTTCAGTCATCAATTTGGTTAAAGAATCAATAGTACTAAGGGGAAAATGCCATTGATGGTATGGGAATTGGGGACCCCTAGCTTGTTCATAAATTTGACAAACTCTTTAGAGAATTCGGAGAAGCAAGACCACCGACTGGTGGTGATGATGAAATTCTATTTGTCAATGCTACTGCCTAGAAAGCATTGGGCATGGGTTATGCCGGACAGTATGAGCGGGTTGGGCTTCTATGTGGCATTGCACTAGCTTTACAGAGAATGGAAACTTCATCTGGAGCCTTATTCCAGCTGCAATTGTTTGGTCTTTACGGAGAAAACGTAACCAATGGCGGAACCAGAAATCTGTGATAAGGGGGGCTAGTGGGCTTAGTGAAAAATATTATCGGGCATATTATCGGGCTTAAGCCTAATATTAAGCTTATGTTTATGTTAAAAACTGAAATAGGCTTGTGGAAACGTGCTTTGAGCCCTCCACAAATTCTGCCTCCCTCCCACTCCAACAATTACATAAATACCTTTTCTATCAAATGTCTAAGTTATCCCTCAATTAGCACTAGAAATTACTAGTATACCTTTTAACTAATTAACATATATATATATATACTTAATCCTATCTCTAAAACCAAACAAAAAAACTTAGTTTTCTTCTCCATCTTCTCCTTCACATTCGGCTGCCTCTTCTTTTTCGTTTTTTTTTTTCATCGCAAAATCATCGCGAAATCATCGTAACTCGTCGACTTACGAAAAATTAATCGTCGTGCGTTCTATATAACATGACGAGGACGAAATCAAAGTCTGGTAGAGGTAACAAACAACCAGAACCTCCATCGGATCCAAGTGAACCCACCATTGCCGAAGTTCAACGTCGAAATCGAATTGAGCGTGGACAAGACCAAATGGGCGCGATTCGAAGGTAGTTTCGCAAACCAATTTCATCCTATTTGATTATTATTGTGTGTGTATGAAGTATTATGTTGAATTGATTGTTGAATCGAGAGATTTAGGCAAAAGAGTGCAGTTTCAGAGACACATTCAGCCTCTAAAAAAACCCAGAATAGGGCCGAATGCTCCATTATTCATGGGCAAGAAGAACTATTCGGCCCCTATTTCCAATTTTTTGTGAAGGCTGAATGCACCTTCGGCCCCCAACGAGACCCAATAATAGAGGCCGAATGAACATTCAGCCTCTACGACCCCAACTAGATAGAGGCCGAATGTTGAACTGTCTCCCCACTATTTTCCAACTTGTGCTCCATTGTGAATAAATGTGAATAATTGTTGTGTGTAATTCTTAATGTGTTTAATCCATGTGTTTTGGTGTTGAATTTTATAGTTGTATGAGTTGAATTTGTGTGTTTTAAGTTGAATTTTTGACATATTTGAGCGGGATGTTGTCGTGTTAATGTTTTCTTTAGGGGTAAGAGGAGAATGAAAGTTTCTCCACATAAAGAAGGGGAAACACCAGTAGCTCGCAATCCTGATAAACCCTTGGTTGCCGGTCATAGGCTCAAAAAGACGGGTCCCGTGTTTATCCGTGAACCATCATCTATGGGGAGAGAAGATGTTAATGTTGAAGAACTACCTCAACCATCAAAGAAAGGCAAAGACAAGGTAGTTTCGACTCCTCGTAACATACAGAGTAATGTTTCCCCAAGACACTTGTTATTCTATCCTAGAGATGACGGAAAACCCCATGGTCTTCTACGTGATGATGGTAAAGTGTTGATTGGTTACGCGGAGTCATATGCTTCGGTAGTATATTCGACCAAGGCATGTGTATCGACCGAGAGACAATGGTCAATTCATTTATTTATGTTTTTGGTCAACCGATTTCATCTCAAAACCACCATTAACCGTTAAATCAGAAGAAGTAGCAACACATATTTCCCTCGTCTTGAAATCATAACGGTCGTTTTCTAAACCGTCGGCTCTTGAGAACAAAAACGTTGCTCTTGTCTTCAAATCAAAACAAGGAATCAGAACCGGTTTCAATGTGTCTTTCAAAGTACATTCACCGAAAATCTGTCGGAAAATTTTCTCCATCTTAGCGGATGATCGGAACATCTTCCCGAACATCCCACCGGAAGAATTACCCGAATTGTTCAAACGTTTGCGGTTTTTCACGAGAAACTGCAACGCTTCATCAGCTTTCAGCAACCGTCTTCCGTCTTTGCCACGCGTGAACAACAAAGCGATGAGAATTCCACCGATGCCCGAACCCGAAGCAACATCAAAGTAATCAGCAACACGAGCATCTGGGTTCTGTGTTATGGTCATAAGCCTTGATTCTAAGTGACATAGTGATTTCGCAGCGAGGATTCCGTCTGTCGAACGGACACCGTCAATTGAGAGAATGCGAACTTTGCCCACATAATGTTTGTTCGCTTTTACTGTCTCGACTAATTCTTCCACGGGTAATTTTGAGTTGGTTTGTTTAGGATCAAACAGGAACTTGTTTTCGAGGATGGAAAAGATGTCGTTGGTGAGTTTGTCGATGTCGAAGTTGGATGTGTCGTTCATCATTGGTGAATAAACTTCTGCCATTGTTAGAAAAAACAAAATTCTAAAGAGAAAAAGGAAAGGAAAGATTGAGATTTGAGTGGTTTAATTTGCTGATAGTTTTTGGTGTAGGGGAGGAAGTGGTAAATGATGGTGATGATGGTGATGATGATGATATAGAATTGAGTTTGATGTGGTTTGTTATATAGTGTGGGGAATTTGAAGTGGGGCGTATTTTAGTATGTGGACGGTGTGCGCATTTTAGAAGTGGGGAGATTAAACGGCGCCTTTTTCATATTGGTAACCAAAAATATTGACTGATTTTTATTTAAGTTCTGACCTTATTGTCGCCACTGCGCAGTCTTGTGTTTTGGTTGCTCCTTGCAAAAATATTCCGTTCAGAATATTGCACTTTAAGCTTTGTGGCAAAAATATTTAATTTAAAGTTGTCAAAAACTTCTTTGTGCGGAAGTGAAAATTGACTGCATGTCGAGAATCCCCTTTGACTCCTGGTATTCTTATTCTAAACATAAGTGAAAATTTACAGTTTTACCGCAGTGTTTAGAATCTCATCAATTGATTCCGTAGTGATTTTTTTATCTAAAAAATAGAAGTATCATTGATAATTTATAAATCATTTAAAGGTATAACTAAACATCTTATAACCGTGGAAATTATAGATATACTGAGAGGATATCTAGCAGAATATCCCCCTCTCACGATTATTTTCACAGGTGACCCCACTTTTGCTAATTCATAATCACAATGCTAATACTGTCACAACAGACTGTCCATCAGATGGGGACTCGGAAGAAATCCCTAGATTTTTTTGCAGTCAACGTAGAATGAAAGTGTAAAATTGTGCAACTTATCTTTCTATATGGAGTTTTTTAGAAGTTTAAACACTGAAATTTTGAATTTAGATCGAAAGAATTCATATCGAACAATTTTACCGCTTCATTTCAAGAACTTTTATTTTGAATTTTTCTTTTTCATATTCTATTGGCGTTGTGTTTAGAAGGGAAACAAGGCAACAGTAAATTTAGTCGTTATTAGATTAAAGTTAAAACAATAAACATATGTGAACGACATGATTTAAGGCAAAATCTCTCGAGAATCTCTTTCTATTTTGTTAATGGAAAACCTTTTTCTTTATTTGTTAGTGTTTGGTTGGTTGTTGGGTCTAGAATTGGAAAGGAAAGAAACAAGAAAGTAAGAAGAGATAAGAAAAAAAAGAACAGACAGATTGAAACGTGTATAGTATTTCTCGATTGCTTGTTGTTGGATAATGTTTAGCATTTGAAATTAGTGGAGGATTATTCTAATTAAGTCCATGACAGGAAGAAATAGTATTATAAAAGTTTGTTTTTGTTTTAGTAGTTCGACTTTAGGTTCAAATGGATCAAAGAAATTCTCAACGTTCAATGTTTTAAACATTTTGGGTTTGGCAACAAACCATTCTTTTAAGTTTGCACACGGTTGAGGCAAGAAACATGGAGGAACATCGTTTCATTTTCCTGCTTTTACAGGTGAGACTTGAAAATACTAGTAGTATAAGATTTTGCTCATCTTCAACCCAAGGTTACGTTAGTAATCAATCTTAATATGGTTTTTAATGGATTTTTATTGGTCAGAAAGTACAGGCGATGACACTTATAGGGTGTTTTTTTTTGCTGACTTGTCGTCTGAATCTGACTCCGCCACTGACTCGGCTTTAGTTAGATGTCAAACTGTTTGTTGTTTATTTTGAGTCAGATCTGACTCAGCCACTGTTTATTTTAATCTCTCACTCTGACCCATTTGGTTCAGTTATTAAATTACTACTGACTAGAAAAATGACAAAAATATCCAAATAAATTGAGTCGTTGAGTCAGATCTGACCAAAAAAACAAATATATTGAGGTAGATCCAGATGAGTCAGATAATTTCAGTCAGACAGGAAAAAAAAAACCCTATAAGGCTCGATTGCAAACCTTTTAGATGGTTTTACGGTATGATGTTATTCGGACCAATCTTCGATGTTTATGACTGGATTTTATTTGTAGTTTGAACTTGACTTGGCTCGAGTTAGATTGTTTGTGTTCCCATATGTCTGACTTGAAGAGTTGAAGTTTAACTCGGTTCATATATACGATTCTGACGTATTCGAGTCAGGTATAAATTCTAATTTATGGCTGGATTCAAAAACAAATTATAACTTTATTGTTTAATAATTTTGAGTCAGATTTACAGATTGCTTGTTTTTTCTGACTCAAATGCCTCATTTAAATATGGCTCATCTGGATATTTATCTGACTTATTACATTTAACTCCACATTAGGTAAATAGTAGCGGTATTGGAAAACTTTTCAACCAATCAGATACATATCTAGCAAATCTGGTATAAAATTAAGTCTGACTCAAATACTTCAGAGTCGGATGTATAATTTGAGTCGAACGTTGAATCAAACATCATAAAAATGAAAAACAAAACGACGTGACATCTAACTCGGGATCAAACCCATACCTCGGACCAGTCCGAACTAAACATTGTGTAGACGAACCCAATTAAGCAGAATAGTTGAGTCAGGAAAAAAAAAAAAACTCATAAAACATGGGAGTTAACGGAGCTGCTAGGCGTGGGACAAAAAATAATCGTTCCAAAGCTGAACACTTGTTAGCCCCCTTCACCGTCGTAGACTTAACATAGAGATTAGTTTTGTGAAATAGATCAGATGTGTAGGCCCGCATGATCCGTGTCCCATGTAAGTCGTAACTTTTGTTTAGATTTTGAGTTACCAAGCGCCACTGCTAACACCATGTACCAAATTACCAATCCATGTACGTATGATATTTATACTGTACAATACAGTACCATAGGCTTGGACAGCTCGGTAACAAAGGGAATTTTAACTTAAGATAAGCATGCATGGCTGCAGCAGGTACTGGTGGCTTTGCTGCCTTTATGATCGTATCGTACAAGAAGATAAATGACTCAACCGTACTAGTGTCCTCTGACAGTAAATAATGGAAGGTCTCAAGGGACCCAATTCAGACAAAAATCACAGTACTCCCATTCCCATACCCCCTAGTAGCCTATATCAATCAAGATCATATCAATGATATCATCATCACAAAAAAGTTTTTCGTTTTTCAATCAAGATCACAAGAAAGTACGGTCCATATTTCTCTCTCTGAAACGAAATGATTTTGTTTTTCGTCGGCAACACGGTGGTGGCTAATTGACCACAAGATTTTGGTCAATGTGAATCGATGGTTAAAAAGGGATTCAAACACGACAAAACTGCTTTTTTTATAGCCGCAAAACATCATTACCATACCATTCCAAAATGGTGGTAAAATCTATTGGTTTTAAATCTTTGACGCACGTGTGATATACACTGACACAGCTCTAGAACCTGCGATAAAATCGGCGACGGAATCGGAGTCGACTCACCGTCATTTTCAATCTTAGATCTTGTTAATTCTTTCCATTTCCAACACCCATCCGTTATATTTCTAGATTCTCTGCATCACACTTGATCCTTCTATACTCTTTTTCCATTTAACTTTGATCTATATATACCACAGATATCAGCTTGAGTTTTTTAGGACTATAGAGTGGTTTTGCCTATCAGTCCTAATCCATTAATTTTAGCACTGGTTTAATCTAATCTTTCACTCTTTTATCTGTTGACATTTTCGTTCATCTGTACCTCAAACTTAAATCTTTTCGGGTACTTTTATTGCTTTTGCTTCTCATCGGAACTATCCTTGGTATTGTTTTCAGCACAAAGCTATTGCGGAACTTCCATTGTAAGAACTCAAAGGCTGATATTAAGATACGACAGCACAAAATTGCATAAGAAGACACCACGGGAAAGCAAATTAAGGTTCCGGGTACCATTTCCTGCACTCTTGCTTTACTCGTTTCAATCTTGATTTATTTTCATATGAAGATCTTGTCATGGAATGTGCAAGGATTTGCATCCGATTTAACCAGGAGTCATTTAGCTGATTTGATTAGAATGCATAATCCAGATGTAGTGTTTTTATCAGAAACAAAGGTCGGTAAAGATAGGGCATTTTCACTAATTCAGCAGTACAACTACCCTAATTGTGAAATTGTTAGTTCAAGGGGTCTAGCTGGGGGCTTAATCTTGATGTGGAAACAAGGATTTCCTTGTGATGTAGCATGTATTCAAGATAGAATGATGCACCTAGTTATAACTTCTAATCCCTTGAAACCAGAATGGCTATTGTCCTGCGTCTATGGGTCTACATATTATGATGAAAAAAAGGAACAATGGTCTTATATAAGTAGTCTAAGTGAAGCTGCATATCTACCTTGGATTGTATTTGGAGATCTTAATATCCACATGCCATCCACAGGTCAACCTTCTGATACTACTTCTCTCAATAATTGGATCATTAATACTATTGATGTATCAGGATTAGTGGATCTTGGTTATGTAGGTAATAAATATACTTGGACAAATAGAACAAATGGTAGAGGGTATCGCAGAGCAAGATTGGACATGGCACTTGTAAATTACCAATGGAATTTACATTTTCCAGATTCAAAGCTCTATCATTTATCTACATTGGGATCAGATCATTGTCCAATTCTTCTAATAACTGAACCACCTCTTTTCAAGGCAACACAGAATTGGAAGTTCTATAAATGTTGGCTAAGAGATCCTGGGTGTAGTAAGCTTATTACTGAATCCTGGCATGATTGTCCTCATAGTCATAGTCATGTAGATCTTCAGTACAGACTGAAATATACTCGAACTCAACTGTCAAAATGGAATAAGCATCAGTTTGGAGATATCCAACATAATATCAAGATTTTAGATGACAAATTACAGCATATTCAGTCTCTCGAACCTACTGAGGAAACTAATCTAAAAATCCAAGATACAATTGCTGAAATACAACATTGGAAAAAAATCAGAGCTGAATTCTGGAAACAGAAGTCAGGGGATAATTGGGTAGAGGATTCAGACAATAATACCAAATATTTTCACTCTGCTGCTAATAGGAGACGGGCTCGCAATAATATTATAGCTTTAAAAGATTCACACAACAAGTGGTACACTACGAAGCAAGAGCTTTCGCAGCTGCTTACTTCTCATTTTTCAACAATCTCAACTACGTCCAATCCAGTTATTCAGAAAGAACAATTTAGCTGCATTGTTCCGGTTGTAACAGACATTGACAACTACAACTTAATGCATATGCCCTCACCAGATGAAATTCACCAAGTAGTTAAAAGTATGCATAGTTGGAATTCACCGGGACCGGACGGGTATCCAGCGGGATTCTTCCAAACTCAGTGGGATGTAGTGGGTCAAGATTTGATAGAGATGGTTCAGCAATTTTTTATAACTAAAAAGCTTCCATCACAGATAAATTCTACAAATCTATGTCTGATCCCGAAAACGCATCATCCAGCAACTCCTTCTGATTATAGGCCAATAGGCCTATGCAATATTACGTATAAAACAATCTCTAAGTTATTAGTCAGCAGGATGAAACCTCTTATGCCAAAGATAATTTCTCCTCATCAAGCTGCCTATGTGCCAAAGAGAGTGATTAATGATAACATCATTGTAGCACATGAAGTTATACATTCTATGAAGAGGTCTAAGAGAAAAACTGCCCAACTTGCCTTAAAATTGGACATGTCGAAAGCCTTCGATCGTCTAGAATGGAATTTCCTCATCACAATGTTATTGCAACTGGGATTTTCTGAAGATTGGTGTGACCTTATTTATGAATGTATTTCCACCACACAAATTTCAGTGTTGCTAAATGGTAGCAGATGTCAGGGATTCTCACCATCAAGAGGTATTAGGCAAGGGGATCCCTTATCCCCTTTTCTATTTATCATTGCAATGGAGTATCTCACTAGGAGGCTGATTTTAGCAGAACAAAATGGTGAATTTAGAGGTATTCAAGTAGCTACAGGTGTTCCACGGGTGAATCATCTTCTTTTTGCTGATGATGCGTTTCTTTTCTTTGAAGCTACGCCATCAGGAACTGATGCAGTCTTAAGCATTTTAGATGAATTTGGAAGAATGTCAGGTCAGGCTATTAATTTTATTAAGTCTGCTGCATTTATCAAAGGTCATATGGAACATCACATTCACTGGAAAATTGTGAACCAGTTGGGTATCAGGCAACTTAGTCACTCTGACAGGTATCTTGGTTTACCAATACTACTAGGTAGATCAAAGAATGAATCTTTTGCTTCGATTAAAGACTCATTTCAGAATAGGCTTCAGGGATGGAAATCTAAAGCCCTTAACCAACCAGCTAGAACCACTCTAGTTAAAAGTGTCTTAAATACAATTCCCACTCATTATATGGGCAATTTCAAAATACCTCAAGACACTTTAAAGCAACTTGATACAATACAGAGACAATTTTGGTGCGGGCATGATGATAACAGAGGCCTAAACCTTGTTGCTTGGGACTCATTATGCCAACCGAAGGGTGAAGGAGGATTAGCTTTTAGAAAGCTTGAACAACTAAATGATTCCTTAATTGCCAAGCTTGCTTGGAGATTATGTAATGAACCTAATCAATTATGGGTTCAAATTTTGAAGGCTAAATACTCCCCATACAGGGAGTTTCTTCATTTGGATGAAAAACGAAATAATGCATCGTGGATTTGGAGAGGAATCGAGCATGGTTTGCAGATTGTTAAAAAACACCATATATGGGATGTCAGGTGTGGCTCTAAAACTCTCATTTGGTCTGATAAATGGATTAAAGGTCTCCCTAATCCACCCAGGCCAAATCCTAGTTATAAAGAGCCAGCTAGATTTGTCTATGTCAACCAGCTATTTGAGTTAAACCCAAAAAGATGGAACACAGAGTTAGTACAACAACTTTTCACTCATGATGTGGCTAACTTAATTCTCAAAATGCATCTTCCTGAAGTAGGAGAGGATACACTGATCTGGCTTCCAAATAGCAGAGGGACTTTCACTGTAAAATCGGCTTATAGAGCACTCACTACCCCTGCAATCTCTATTACTCAACAGCTAAGGGTTCCAAAACAAGTCTGGAGAGATATGTGGAAAACCCATGTGCCTCATAGAGTCAAATTATTTATCTGGAAATGTTTAAAAGAAATAGTACCTACCAGACATAAACTGAGCAGATACAAGCAAGGGATTGAAGTTCATTGTCCATACTGTATGGACCATATAGAAACGACATTACACATTCTCATAGAATGTAGTCATGCTAGAGCTACTTGGCTTAATATGAATATCAACCTCTCTTATCTGCAACAACAACAGTGTAGCGTAAAGAACTGGATTATCAGTTGGTTCACAACTAATCAACATATGACTACTGAAGACAAGGATAAATGGTTAATAAAAATGATGGTTACATCCTGGCAAATCTGGAAAGATAGGTGCAACCTGGTATATAGAAATATAAAATCCAATCCTATTTGTACTGGTTACAGAATCAGGCATATGATTGAGCAATGCAATAAAGATATTACTTCTCTTTCCATAAAACAGCATGTACAAAAATGGATCCCTCCAAGTCATAATCAACTGAAAATGAATATTG
>JAJJMA010083293.1:0-18747 GCA_023529015.1 Papaver nudicaule
GATATTTGGGTGTACTGTCTAAGATCTAACCAATGGGATTTTAGACAATTACACACTTCAAGATAGAAATCCAACAGACCTGAGATAATCTTATCTTATTGACTCATTGAGGATCGTTAGATGGAACACAAAAGATATAATGTGATATACAAGTCCATCTAAGAGATAAAGGAGTTTAGAGTTTGACCCAAGTGAAATTCTGAAAGAATATCCACTAAATCCGACACCAGCAAAGTAACCAACATTGGATTCGCGTACAGGTTCGCGAAATGTTCAGTCACTTTGGAACTCAGAAGATTTCCGAGTTTCTGGTTTGCGAACCGGTTCGTGAACCGTCCGCCTGTCAGATTTCGTCAAATCTGGATTCCGCTGGAAGTACTGGGCTTAGCCAGAACTTAGACGTGTGTACGTCCTCAGCTGTAATCCATGGACTCTTTGCTCAAGAGTACTCCTTTAGATTCATCCATACCCAACTAACAGTTTGCAAGCAAACCATTGTAATGGACACATGGCACCGAATCTGTCTCATTCATTCTTGTACTCACAGTATTTGTGGGAGCAAACACTGGTCATGTCACAAGGCCACGTTACACAAGAATACGATCTCAATCGCTATTATCACTACTAAAGTAGTCGACTATATTTCGAAAGAATAGAGAAAGTAGAATAGAAGAATTTCCATAAAGTCATAACTCCTACTAACCTTTTGTCGATGAAGAATAATTGATGTCTTCTTTGTCTTCCCAGTCTTCGTCTTCAAGGTCTCTACTACTTTGTCTATATCCCAATTCTGAAATCTAAACTTTAGTAGGCTAAATCAAGAATTGAGTTTTGACACCTAAAACTGACACCTAGCTTGACATACCAACGCTAGTGGGTTTGACCGGACGATGTCCTAACAATCTCCCCCTTTGTCAATTTTAGTGACAAAACCAATTTACATATGGATTCAAATAATATACAATGAAGTACTAACCAAATGTAACTCTTGATTCCTTGAATTCTTCAACTTCTCATTTGAGTCTTGATGTGTTCATTAAACTCTTGTTGATGAATCCGTAGTCAGCAGTCACAACATATCCAGCTCAAACAACCATAAAAGTACGCTTAAGCTTACGTGGGTTAGTATGCTCATCCCACATGTTGTTTGTGCGTAAGAGTAAGAATCTGAGCAAACTTTAAAGTTGGTGTATCAGAACTTTTAAAGTGATTCTACTCATTCTTGATACGAAGCTTGATCTCAGCTTTAATTACTCCCCCTTACTTGATACTTTGTGAAAAGCACAACAAGTAAGCACATGATGTTCTCCCCCTATGGTTATGCACCTTAATGCACCACAAGAACAAGAACCATATGTATTCTCCCCCTATTTGTCACAAAAATATGACAAAGTAGTTCGAGACTAGGGTTTCATACACCTATGATAACAGGTGAAGCTAAGTACTCGCATATCAAGTTTAAAGATGGTATACTTAGGTAATCTGAACAACAAGATTCCTGAGTTCTCACCTTATGGAGAAATATAGATACACTTTCTCCCAATATTCCACATCCACGCTCCCCAAAAAGATTTGTTATTAAACGCAAGTTCAAAAAGAACTCTCCCCCGTGTGGTGTCATTCAATAAAGAACAACTGACAAAGATTAACATGGACAAGAACAATTGAATGTTATCCAGTTTTGCTTTGTTAATAATCTCTTTCCTTAGCCATTTTCTAAGAAATAAGAGTATGATCACAAAAAGTTTTCTCTTCTTAAAACAAGAAGGTAATAAAACTTTTATGATATCTATGACTTTGATATAATCATCGCTATAATAGCAATGAATAAAGTCATGTTGGCAATACCCACAGCATGATCAAAAAGATCATGTATTGCCCTCTAAGATATACAAAACTTGTGTTAACAAAGATTGATTTATTCTTAGAGTAAAGGCTTAACTTTTTCACATGGAGTTTCACCAATAAGTGTGAATAAAGTTTTCCTTGGAACAAAGATCACATTGGACTTTATGAGTTCCATGAGTCTCAGAGTTTAACCTGTGTGAAATTCTGGAAGAATATTCACAAATCTGAATAACAGCCAAAAGACTCGATTTAGAGGTTTGTGTAGGTTCGCGAACCGGACACCTTCAGATTAGGTTTAACTCATAATGATCCTATAACCGTAGTACACCAAGAAGGTATACTAACATAACAAGAATGTCATGTCGGTAGGATTCACTCTTTGTTCAAAACAGAAGTCATAGACTTTGTTTGCAACTTCTACATTTAAGAACTCTTAAAGCCAAGTTGAGTTAGAGAAACATGAAAGATACATATTCATATTCAAGGATTTGACAACCTTTAAACAAATGAATATTAACTTGATCAATGTTAACATACCTTTATGTAATCTCCAACCGGGTCTGTGCCCTATTCTTGTGCTTTAACTCACCGTATCATTCGAAAGGGCACTACATGGTGAGGTCGCACAAACACAATCAATTTGTGTTAGAGTGAACAATTTCTTGTTCACCTTTGGTAGTCAAAACAGGAGCTACTACATCACTGGGTTTTTCACCAGAAGTAGTCTTTGGCTTAGATTTCTTTGCCTTACCCTTTTTCCTGTTTTTCATCAGTAACCCAAGCATTTCATGTTGTGATTTAACCATACCAAATATTTGTTGGTAAAAGGACACACTATTTTTCATGAATTTTCTTCGGGTAGCCTCACTAGGGTGATCATTCCCTTTGGCATTTATTGCTCTATCAATATTATGAGCAATATGATATTTCTTCCCATCTTTCTCATCAAGGTTACTTGAGAGAGAATTGGATTGACTATCCTTTTGCAGGTTAGTTGATCTCCAATTGGGAACATCAGATCTAGTCTTCGCTTGTACAAAGTTGTTTTCCTTTCTGTAATTATGACGATTACGAGAGGACTTTGTAGAGCGTTTATAGGCAAAACTTGGCTTGTCATAATTCTGTTTCTTATGCCTAAAGGTTGGACGTTCACAACCTGGATCATTAGAAGATGCTCCGTTGTTGTTAGGTTTGATGTGAATCTCCAAAACAACAGGAATAATCGAGCCATTGGCTTTCTCATTCCTTTTACGGAATCTGCAGCTTCTAGCCAAGTGACCTTTACCACCACAATAAAGGCAATTTTTGGTAACAAAAGGAGTGGGATGCTTGTTGTTACCTGGACGTGCATGTGGAGCTTGATAAATCTTGCTCTTCTTCTCCTTGACTGGCTGTAGAGGTATATCACCTTGGGGATCACTAGTAGCCGGTTGAGAAGAATCCTTAGCCTTGACACCTCTTTGTTATTACTTGGAGCGTCTATTCCTTTATAACCCAAACCTCGTGTGTCACGATGATTTTTACTTGCTCCTAACATTGAGATTAGTTTGTCAGAGCTATTGTTCAACTCTTTTAACGTTTTGATTTCGGCAAGAGCATTAGCCAGATTAGTTTCCGAGCTATTATTCAACTCTTTTAATGTCTTGATTTCAGCAAGAACATTAGCCAAATCAGTTTCCAGACGTTTTTCCCTAGTGAGAAAAGTGTTTTCTTTTTCTTCAAAACACTTTTGTTGAGTGACTATCTTAGCATCAGATGCAATAAGCTTTTCATTCAACTCACAGAGACTATGATGAAGATTTGCCCTTTCCAGTTCTTTCAAACTTAACTCTTTGTTACACTTCTTTAATTGACTCTTGTAAGTACTGAAGCCAATATAAAGACCTCTGTAACAGCTTCTCATACTCTTATAATCTCGAGAGAGCTGAGATAGAGTTTTAAGAAGCTCAGAGTTGGGTGTGCTCTTCATGAATGGAGTTAACATCTTAACGAAAGTTGAAACATCCTCTTCTACTTCTCTCTCAATGTCTGAATCAGGTTCATCGTCATCCATGTTCCTTTGAAGGCAGGATTCCCAATCCTCATCATCAGACTCTACATCATTAACAGGAATATCCTGTCTAGTAGATCCAATCAAGGCATGTTCTCTTGATTGTGAAGAGGAAGTATCGTTAAGATTTGGTTCAATACTGTTGACGCGGTCCACTTCTGCATGCATAACAAAAGTACCTCTGGATAGTACGTTACAAGCTTTTATGCTTTGATCCATGACTCACAAGCCTAGATAAACACAGACAGTTACGTCTTTAATGTGTTCACCTGCTCTGATACCAACTGAAAAAGGAGGGGTACCGAAATACTACCGACTTTTCGTTTTGGCTCGTGAGTCTTATGGTTTAAGTTTGGACGATCTCAAAAATCAATATCCAAACTCTAATAACTGGAGTTGTGATCTTGGGGATCAACTCTACAGTTATTGGATAACGTACTACTTGGTGCTTTAATTATATTATCAGAGATAAAATGCGGAAAGTAAAAGCACACAAGACACCAGAGATTTTTTTAACGAGGAAACTGCCTTGCAGAAAAACCTTGGGACCTCGTCCAGATTGAACACCGCCCAGTACAAACTGACTACAAACGCTAGCCTACTATAAGACTTCGGTCTGGGATGTAGCAGAGACCAACTCAAGCCCTCCAAGCGAATTGGCTACTGTCGCACTCCTTACGTCTCTAGATCCCCCACAGATCGTCACGCACTTGATTCCCCCAGCTGACGTCCTTTACATGCCTAGGAGTTGCTTTGACCGCTGTCAAAGGCTTGTGTCAGCAATACTGGCTTTGCAACCTAATTGTTGACGTATGGTCTAACTGTCCTCTATCAGTTTACCACACACAAGTTGACTCCCTTCGGATTGTTAAATCCAGGTCATACGGAAATCTACTTCACAAATCGGGGCTGACAAGCAAACCGAGTAAGCTATGCCCAACTTATCTCTACCTCAGTTATACACGAAGAATCACTTAAGAAACTTGTATAACTGGAGCTAACTAGGTCTTACAACACCGAGTGCAGCCATGCGTTGCTACCTTTCCAACCTTGTTGAGTAACGTATCAGTTCTTGAATAGCCGTATAGCAGAAGAGACAGACTATGGAATAGACAAGAACGTGATCAGGTTACCAAGGTTACAGGTTAATCTGATTTCAACCAAATATGGTTTCAATCTCCTACCTGTGCTTCCCAACTCTCAAGAGAAGTCTTTTATAGTCGTAGGGAGTTCCCAGAGGAGCTGCAACCTATAGAGGATGACTATACCACAACAAGCGTTCACCGAAGTGAAAAGAGTTTACGCTACCTTCCCTAAGGACCTTCACGTATGCTTGATGCTTGCGGTATTTGTCCGTAGACACCTCTATTTATAACACTCAATAAGATAGGTTGCTTTGGAATAAAGCAATCAATTACTTGTCCCACAAGTTAAGGAAACCCTAAACTTGATAACCAAGTAATAGAGATTAATCTCAATTGGAATTCTTTTTATCATTATCTGCCAAGTGTTTTGTTAGCTCAAAAACACTTTAAGATAGAAATCCAACAGACCTGAGATAATCTTATCTTATTGACTCATTGAGGATCGTTAGATGGAACACAAAAGATATTATGTGATATACAAGTCCATCTAAGAGATAAAGGAGTTTAGAGTTTGACCCAAGTGAAATTCTGAAAGAATATCCACTAAATCCGACACCAGCAAAGTAACCAACATTGGATTCGCGTACAGGTTCTCGAAATGTTCAGTCACTTTGGAACTCAGAAGATTTCTGAGTTTCTGGTTTGCGAACCGGTTTGTGAACCGTCCGCCTGTCAGATTTCGTCAAATCTGGATTCCGCTGGAAGTACTGGGCTTAGCCAGAACTTAGACGTGTGTACGTCCTCAGCTGTAATCCATGGACTCTTTGCTCAAGAGTACTCCTTTAGATTCATCCATATCCAACTAACAGTTTGCAAGCAAACCATTGTAATGGACACATGGTACCGAATCTGTCTCATTCATTCTTGTACTCACAGTATTTGTGGGAGCAAACACTGGTCATGTCACAAGGCCACGTTATACAAGAATACGATCTCAATCGCTATTATCACTACTAAAGTAGTCGACTATATTTCGAAAGAATAAAGAAAGCAGAATAGAAGAATTTTCATAAAGTCATAACTCCTACTAACCTTTTGTCGATGAAGAATAATTGATGTTTTCTTTGTCTTCACAGTCTTCGTCTTCAAGGTCTCTACTACTTTGTCTATATCCCAATTCCGAAATCTAAACTCTAGTAGGCTAAATCAAGAATTGAGTTTTGACACCTAAAACTGACAACTAGCTTGACATACCAACGCTAGTGGGTTTGACCGGACGATGTCCTAACACACTTGAATACACCAGAGCCTCAGAGCAAGCACACCTGAGCAATCCAATACACTTCTAGCCTTGGAGATTTCCAGTCACCTTCAGGACGGAGATCTTGAACTCTTACACCCAAAACACATTCTCAACCTGATCTCAAGTTTCTTCGATGTTTCCCTCCCTAGATCAACCTCTATCCTCTCTGTGACCGAAGCAAGACGTGAACGGCCATTGACTTGGTTTAGGCTCGTCTTGTTCGACTTTGATCTCGAGCACTACGAAAGTACCCAAAGACAGTGCATTGTTTTTCCAGGTAAAAACAACGGTACATATGTTTTCCAGGTAAAAACATTTGGCGACCACAGTGGGAGATCATTCTCTCGGTCTCAGAAGATTTTCTCAAAAAATGGTTGAATTAGGGACAGGGTCAGACTACACAAAGATCTCAACTCTTCAACTGTAGTCGCTCCAACTTCCAGCGCAACACCTTCCGTTCCACCCACACTCAGCATTGTGCCCAGCATCCAGACCACCCACGATGCTTCCCCTGTAACACCTACTGTCTCAGCAACCCTTGTTGCACCCATCGTCACGCCCACTCCAACTCCCCTGGCGTTGCCTCGGATCAATGCTACCACCCTAAAGGAAGAGGAAGTGCCAAAGACACTAACCTTGGAGGAACTAGTCAAGTGTCGAGACGATCTTCCAGAAAGATGGATCAAGACCCAAGTTGAAGTCTCGGCTCATCTCGAAACTCTAACCGCGAAACCATCACCAGGTTCACAAGCCAAAGGAACTCCCAGAACTGCTGCTAGTACGAACACCATTGTGATCCACGTCTGAGATGATGAGATGATCTCTACTCAAGCAGAGCCTCAACACGAAGAGAGACACAACTCGGATATGTCGTTGAAAGACGATTTGAATAGACTACTCCAAAGCCCAGAGGAGGAGACGACGCTACCTGTTCACCAGCACCGAAAACCGTGCCCACACAAAGTGTAGAGGGTCCCTCTCACCAAGAGGGGAGCATCAACACCAAGTACTGAGACTCAGAAAATTCCCGGAGCCCCCACTGGCAGAGCCTGCACTTAGTACGACAACCTTGCCCGACATTGGCACATAGAGCGAGACGATGAATGCGTCCTACCACAAGTACTTTTCGTATCAGAATAGGATCCAAGCTCTCGACTAACATTGGCGGAGCTCTACGAAATGATCCTTGTCTACTGAGCCCTTCATGAAACTGCAAAAGATCTACCTCGTCTGCACCAGCGCTACCGGAGAGGGCCAAACCCCTAAGAAGCGATGAGGCTCGTAATACCAACGGTGACAGAAGCGTGATCATCAAGCAGTACAATGACAACTTATTGTCCATGAGTGCCATCAGCGAAGGGGAGTAAGAGGAAGAATCTAGCTACAGAGATCGCAACACAAGCTACGGCGCCACGAGTCACGGCGCCACAAGTCACGGCGCCATGAGTCACGACACCACGAGCTACGACACCACGGGTCATGGCGCCACGAGTCACGGAGCCACGAGTTATGGCGCCACAAGTCACGGCGCTGCAACTATTAGAAATGGGTAAACCAAGCTTGTAGTACCCATGACAACAAACTAGCAAACACTGAAGAGACGGACAAACCCATCATCACTAAGAGAATGACGACGAGACATGGGGACTTCCATAGTCACCACTGCAGCCAGCCCGGAACTCCAGGTACTCTCAAGACAACCTGAAAAGAAGCACGTCCAACAATCCAACTCTGCTACTCGATCGAGAGAAACCCCTGGAGAATCAAGAAGAGAAGGCGCATCTCTGCTTTGCCCACACCAACCTTTCTATCCAGGAGACCCCTTCTCCCATGGGATACTCCTCACTGGAAGAAGTTCAGAATTCGAATTTTGTATCGACGGGATAGTTCCTGAAATCTCTTACGACGCTCTTAAACATGCTAAGAGCTCTACAAGGCTGCAAAACAATCGACGACAACCGTCCCTGTCTTGCTAGAGAAGGATCCAAGCAGTTAAGGATTGAAGAAGCTCGTGATAGCAGGAGACGCGTTAGCAAGCCTGATAACATGGTATCAACACAATATAACTCAAAGGGTCCCGAACAAGAACGTGACTCAACCACAAGATGCAGATCTGCAACAACAACCGCGAGGAGTACGAGGACCGAAGCCTATGCAGGATTCCCAGACTCATCATCTTCGAAGAAGTACTGGAACTATTAGACGTATGAACAAGAATGGAACAACCGGATTACCCCGATTAGATGATTCTCAACAACTAATGAGAATGCTCTACCTACTCGAGCCTTTACCATCTCCGAAAGGCCAACACACGAGAATGTTGAAGGAGGCTGGCGAGCAACACGTTTCTACACGAAGGAAGTTGAGCCCCGCGAAAGATGTCGATAAGATAACACAGAGCATGGCTGGGGACTCCTCACCACAGCTGTTCTTCACTGCACCGAACACCGTTAGGAGTGCTGACTGCCATGACCCAATCAATGGTGAAACTTCGTCAAAGAAAACATAAGGCACAACCGATATGCCCCTGTCTCTACCAAAACGCTTCATTATCATGGAAGGACCTGCTCGAGCAGAGACGCCCATGCAGCAGGGGACTATCCGCTACAGATCCTTCGAAGGAAGGAAGGTCTAAGAACTCCAATCAACAACGACATCACTACTAACGCCTCTACGGAAACCTGAAGGCCGCCAGGGACTCCTTGTTATAAGAGTTTTTTAAAGAAGCAGAAATAAGCTTACTACTTCAACAACGAGATCGTGTACAAGCCTACCGAAGCCTTTGAAGAACCTCCATACGCCAGGATTCATATCTTTGCAGAATCTTCTTGGTAGCAACGCCACCAAGTCTTCATCTTTCGAGCAAACTAGCAGTATCATGGTTGTGGCGCTCCTCTCACCTATCACTAGCAACGAGTCTCCAACATCCTTCGGTGGCAACCCAGATCCAAAAAGACGACAGAGTGGAGTGCTCCAAGCGCAAGGACCTCAAAAGATGCGCCAATAGATAGAGAATGGGAAAGACTTCCTACGTAATATTTGTTCACTTAAGATTCTGTTAATGCATAATTTCGGATGGACATGTGGCACCATCTCCGGAGGTTACGAATGGAGGCAACGAGAACCGCAAAGGATAAAAGCATATCTCAGAAAAGCAACATCTCATCACGAGACGATAAAATCCAAGGGAGGAGATTGAAGGATCATCAACCTAGGATATTAGGCCAAAGTAAACACGTTAAGGAGTAGTCACACCGCATTTAATGTTGTTGACAGCAGGACAAAAGTTGTTTGTCGATTGGGGATTGGTCCAGCCAGCAGCAGATTGAAGCAACCAAGGGTAGCAAAGAGATAGGCCCTTGAGAAATGCTATAAATACACCCCCCCCCCCCCCCACACACACACCCCACCAACCACCCACACACATTATATTTGGTTTTAAACTTGGTTTGGAGGACCACCAAAAGATTAATATCACGTTCTGGTGAAGTATGATGTGAGAGTGAGAAACGAGCTTGGTTGTGAAGGCAACAAGCAGACGATATCCTCCAAATCCATCAAAAAGGATTTCTTATTGAAAAATTACCAAAGTAATTTCTTAACTAATAGTTCAGACCATAGTTAGGAAAAAGAGATATCACTACCCTTTAGAACTCCCCGGGAAAAATAGTTGGGTAAGGGAAGGTTGCATTCCCAAACATCACTATACCTTCATCCCCTCTTTTTTGGCATAACAACAGGAAAAGGAGTGGAAAAACTCATGGCTAACGAAGCAAGGTCATTGGTAACCGGAAGCATACAGCAACCCGCGCTAACACGAAGTAGATTGCAGTCACTAAGGGCTCAAGGAGATGTCAACCTTAATCTAGAGGAAGCGGTCAATCGCCCACGAAGTGCACACAGAAGCATGGCGGCAACATTCGACGAACCATCAAGGGATAGGAATCCTTTGTACGGAATGCCATTACCCGCAGAGGAAATGGTTGAAGAAGAAGATCCAGGGCAAGATCAAATGCATCGCACCCCTGTCGAACAAACGGTGTCAGTCCATACCGCAACCACTTCAGAAGAATCGGGCAACGAAGTGGGACCAGTCATCAACAACGAAGTCAACAATGGAGTTGAAGGAACGAACGAATCTCCGCTAGCAGCGCGGCTGGAAGCTCTGCTCCAAGACCAGAAAGAACAGGACGAGGTTTTATACGCCTTGGCACAAGAAAATCAGGCGTTGTAGAACAGAACCGAGGCAAGAGAACGACAATCGAGATCCCGAAGATACCAACCCAGAGGAGATGATGAGGCCAATTCAGAAGCACCACGAAGTTATTCTTCGCTAAGGAACAGGATTCGGGCACCACCACCCGTATGCATACCAGGAGGGTACCAAGGGAGGATCGACTTGCCTCAAAGGGAGATCCATAACATTCCAAGTCATTCTGTCTCACACTGAAGACCATGCCAAACTCAAAGCCACGGAACGCAGTCTCAACAGCGAGGAGAGAGAATAACACCGCCACAGATGGGATAAATGGCCACTCAATTGAAATCTGTCATGGACCAGTTGGCGGATTTGAAATCTAAGCAAGGAGGATACAAATTGGAGGAAGCTAAACAGGAAGCTAGGACGACTCCTCTATCTGTCAGACTCAAACGAAGTAAAATACCACCGAAGTGCCCATTGCCAAATTTCGCCTGTTATGACGGAACTACCGACCCGGCAGCACACCTGAAATACTATCTTCGGGTGTTGGCCTACTGGGATACCAATGACGTAGTGTTGTGCCGGTATTTCCCATCCAGCCTTACCGGCATAGCACTGGTGTGGTTTGATAACTTGACACCGCATTCGATAGAATCCTTCGAAGAGCTATCTGATATCTTCGTGGAGACTTACATGTACAACAAGGATACTAAGGCGGGGCTAGATAGGCTATTTTCATTAGCCATCGGGCCACGAGAAACACTTCAGGCGTACACGGAGAGATGGCAAAAGGTGTGCCGGGCGATAGGAAAGGTTAACCCAGAGATTAGCATTAATTGCTACAAGTTCGGATTGGATAGAACGTCTTCTATCTTCGTGGAGTTACATGATCATACACCGGCGACTGAAGGAGAACTTCGTCTCATCCAGGACAAGTACATCAGATTGGAGGACATCCAAAAGGATAACCCGCGTGCACAGGACCGGAGTATCCCACAAAGAGCAAACTCGGTAGAAGTTGTACCAGAAACAGGAAAGCGCTCAGCGGAGAAAGACGTCACCTCTGGATTCTAGAAGAAACCTTGGTACGAGGATACAAAGCCAGGAGACAGAGGAAAGAGGGACTACGCAGATATGGTCTATTCCAACTTGACCTTACCACTCTCGGAGATTCTGAAGAAAGAAGGAGGACGACAAGATTTCACGTATCCATCTACCCGAGGTAAGCAAAGAGACGAAACTAATAGCCATAAGGATTATTGCGAATACCATCAGACCCGAGGGCACGATACCGACGCGTGCAAACACGTGAAAAACACAATCCAGAAGTATATCAATCAGGGAGACTTCGGGCAATATGTCCTGTTACCCGGGCAGGCGGCCCCGACAACGAACATAGCAGCACAGGAAAAAACAGTACGGCTACCCGAAGGTTACAAGTCACTCAACATGATCACATTCCAGCAGGAGAGTAAGCCCTCATTGCCAGGAGACATATGCAACAACTTAAGAACAAGAAGGAGAACCTCGGAGAACGAAGTATTTAAGCTAAATGGAAGGCTGACCGACGAATGGGAGGAGTGGATGGCGACTCCGCTCACCTTTTCTACCAAAGACATCAACCAAGATGTCGGAATGCATAACGATCCTCTGGTGGTTACTCTACCAATCAACGGGTGGAACGTTTCCAAGATACTAATAGATGGAGAAAGTTCACTTAACGTGCTTTTCTACGAACCTTATCTTCGGATGGGGTTGAAAGACGGGCAAATGAATGCATCTACGTGTACGATTTATGGGTTCAACGGATCCACATCCAAACCAAAGGGAGAAATAGTTCTGCAGGTAGACGCAGGACTGACGAAGACCATGGCAAGATTCAGCGTTGTCGATTCGCCCCTCACCCTATAACGCCATCATGGGGAGACTCTGGGTCCATCGTCTGAGAGGAACCGCTTCAACATATCACCAGCACCTAAGATTTCCCGCTCCTTATGGAGAAATGGAGATCAAAGGAGACCAACAAGATGCACGAAGATGTGACGCTGCCGAAGCCCAATATCACAACAAAGTTCAAGAAGCGCTTAAAAAGGATAAAGGGAAGCGAAAGGAAGAAGAGAAGGAAAAGCGGTACGAGGAATACAACGAGCAAATTAAGGCGGCAAAGACGGCATCGGTACTCCCAACTGTAATGATGGCATCAACATCAACTGGGGACAAATAACAATTACAGAACGTCACTCCCTTAGGAGCCCCGAAGCAAATATTCACATCTGTCGAACCAATGAAAAAAGTCAATATTGGAACTGAAGAGCGAGCACGAGAGGTAAGCATGGGAACGCTGTTGGAGGAACCTATGGAAGTGAAACTGAAAGAGCTACTAAAGGAGTACTTGGATATATTTGCGTGGACAATGAAGGACATGTCAGGGATAGATCCGTCGGTGGTGTCCCACCACCTTCGGATAAATCCGGACACACCACCGTTCAAACAGAGAATAAGGAAGGTATCCCCCATATACCACGAAGCAGTGGAAAAGGAGCTCCAAAAGCTGATGGATAGTGGATTCATCAGAGAAGTAATGTATCCTACCTGGGTATCAAACATGGTGATAGTACCGAAGAAGAATGGAGGCGTAAGAATTTGCATCGACTTCAGCAATCTTAACAAAGCCTGCCCAAGGGACAGTTATCCCTTACCAAGCATTGACCAACTGGTCGATGCGACTTCAGGTCACGAATTACTATCTTTTATGGATGGTTACTCGGGGTATAATCAAATAGCCCTAGCCGAGGAAGATCAAGAACATACTGCCTTGTTCACTCCGAGAGGGTTATATTGTTATACAAGAATGCCCTTCGGACTAAGAAACGCAGGAGACACATACCAGAGACTGGTGGATAAAATATTCAAACAATGGATCGGAAAAAACTTGGAGGTATACGTTGACGACATGCTCGTCAAAAGTCTGAAGTCGAAAGATCACTTGGCGGATCTCAGAGAAATATTTGAAGCCATGCGGAGTTGCAAAATGAAGGTAAATCCAGAGAAGTGTACCTTCGGGGTGACCTCTGGAAAATTCTTAGGGTACTTAGTCACCAAAAAAGGAATCGAGGTGGATCCGGAGAAAGTCAGAGCTGTGGTGGACATGCCATCACCGAAGAACCTGAAGGACGTTCAAAGATTGAGCGGAAGACTGGCGGCACTGGGAAGATTCATAGCCTGATCATCAGATAAATGCAAGAATTTCTTCTCCACATTAAGGAAGGATTGCAGGTTTGCGTGGACGGAAGACTACCAGCAGGCCTTCGAAAAAGTTAAAAAGCACCTAGCCACCCTCCCGACGCTACAAAAGCCAGACAAAGACGAAGTATTAACTCTATATTTGGCGGCCACCAGCAACGCAATCAGTGCGGTCCTAGTCAGGACAAACAAGAATGAGGAAATACCTATCTACTACATCAACAAGACTTTGTACCCTGCAGAAAAAAAACTACACGAAGATGGAGCAGATCATCCTGGCCCTCGTATTCGCAACCCAAAAACTGCGGACCTACTTCAACGCACATACAATGAGAGTCCTCACGAAGGCGCCAATCGGCCAGGTCCTCCAAAATTCAGAGAGGGTGGGACGCATAGCTAAGTGGAATGCACAGATAACACAGTTCAAAATTATATTCGAACCTCGGACGGCGGAAAAATCGCAGGTATTGGCAGATTTCTTGGCGGACCTACCTCTTAAAGACGAAGAAGAAATTTATGATATACCAGGAGCCGAAGAAGACAAAGAAGATCCAGACGACTTGCTGGAGCCAGTCAACTCCTGAAGATGGGAAGTGTTTGTGGATGGGTCTTCCAACAAAGAAGACGCAGGAATAGGAATCGTGATAACCACCCCTACAGGAGATAAGATCCTTCATGCATTCAGATTGGAATTTGAAGAGTACACAAACAACATCGTGGAGTACGAAGCAGTGATCCACACGTTGCGACTAATAATCGAGTTGGGTATCACGGACGTCAGAATCACCAGCAACTCACAACTTGACATTAGGCAGATCGAGCTTAAATACCAAACTTTGGATTTATGCCTTGCTGCCTACTTGAAGTTATCACAATAACTTACGACGAAGATTGAAAAAGTAACATACAGGCACGTAACAAGGAAGGATAATAGACATGCGGACGCGTTGGCATATATATCATCTATGCTACGGAACCCCAAGGTTACGTCCATCAAGGTGGGAAGAGTATATGAACCATCGGTGAATACTGAAGCTGCGGAAGAAGAAGTTATGGATGTGGAAGGAATATCCAGCCCACCAAACACTGAAGGCAACGAAGTAGAAGACGATTGGAGAATGCCACTTCACCAATATCTAAGCAACGAAGTATTGCCTGACGATCTTAAGTACGCAAAGAAGATCATCTCAAGGGCGGCAAGGTATCACCTTCGAGAAGGAATCCTCTACAAATCTACGTTCTTAGGGCCGTTACTCAGATGCATCACGAAGGAGGA
The DNA here is from genome assembly GCA_023529015.1 of Papaver nudicaule. Taxonomy (NCBI): domain Eukaryota; kingdom Viridiplantae; phylum Streptophyta; class Magnoliopsida; order Ranunculales; family Papaveraceae; genus Papaver; species Papaver nudicaule. Next base: position 15,007 of record JAJJMA010083293.1, read on the forward strand.
GGGGATGCACATCTTAAAAGACATACATTATGGAGACGCGGGAAACCACAGTGGCTTGAGATCCGTGGCGCAGAAAGCTCGACTACAAGGATAATATTGGCCAAGCATGAACAAAGACGCACTAGAAATGGCAAGACGATGTTTTGCCTGTCAGCAATTCGCAAGGAAATTCAAAGCACCAGCAACGGAGTTAAATGTTGTACTAAGTCCCTGGCCATTCGCAAAATGGGGAGTGGACATAGTAGGCCCACTGGTAGCAGGGTCAGGCAATCGAAGATTTCTGATAGTCACCACTGACTATTTCACCAAGTGGGTAGAGGTTGCACCTCTTGCCCACATAAGAGATCGAGATGTGTTCAAGTTCCTTTTTGAGCACATCATTTGCAGGTTTGGAATTCCGGCGGCTATAGTATCTGACAACGGAGCGCAACTTAGCGGGAAGAACATCGACATGTTTTTCGATACTTATAAGATCCAGAAGATCAAATCAACACCAACGTACCCACAAAGCAACGGTCGGGCAGAATCCACAAACAAAACCATAGCCCTGATCCTAAATAAGAAGCTCGACAACTACAAAAGGAAATGGTGTGAACAGTTACACAACGTGCTATGGGCATACCGAACAACTCGAAAAGAAGCTACAGGAGAAACACCTTTCATGCTGACTTACGGAACCGAACCTGTGATCCCCACTGAGGTTATCATCCCAACAACCAAGACCGAAGCATGGGAGAAAAATCTAACCACGGACCTGATCCACGAAAAGTTAGACGATCTAGAAGGACGAATGGAGACTGTACTTCAAAGAATGGAAAACTATCAACGGAGGATAGCCGAGGAGTACAACAAAAAGGTAATTCCTTGAAGCTTTACGGTGGGAAAATTTGTAATGAGGCAGATACCACCATACCAAAAGAATACTGAATGGGGCAAACTAGCCCCCGTATGGGAAGGACCATATTTCATTGAAGATATTGCAGTGAAGGGATCCTATTACCTCAGAAACATGCAGGGAGACACTTTGCAACACCCATGGAACGCCCGGTACATTAAGAAGTACTACCCATAGGGCAAAGGAGGAGCAGGAGTTACTATGCCGAAGTTCCACCACTCATCTTGTGTTACTTTCCACGAAGGGCGCTACGACACATTACATTAATAATGAAAAAAAAATCTCCAAAGGTGACAGAGTTTTAAAAGTAACAGCGATGTAAGTGCAATAATAAGTTTGCCAGCAGCCTAAGCGCAATAATATGTTTGCCATGACAGGAGTATACCTGCTGATCAGATTAATATGTATGAGGCGATGCGTAAGAATCCCAATGATAGAGATAGCTCGAACGTCGCTCCTAGCAGGAGAATCCTTTTCCCGGGTTAATGTCCTAAATCATCCCCTGGCCAAGGATGGTTGAAAGATAATGCTTAACCCAAGAAGGTTGAAATACCTAAAAAAGTAGACACTAAGGTGAAGATCTCATGATCAACAAGGTTACCATTCGGATATATCCGATTACAATTAGACACTAGGAGGAAGATCTCATGATCAACAAGGTTACCATTCGGATATATCCGATTACAAAAGATTACAAGTAACGAAGCACAGGTACTCGAAGGCAAGAAATGGCCAGGAATTCACCCAACAGGTCAAAATGCAACTGTAAACAGGGAATTTTGAATAATTTCTTCCGTAAGAAAGGGGAACTATGGGACATCCATCCTCGGAAAAGCGATGCCAGGGAAGTGGCACTCGGCTTCAGCAAAAGCTTCATTCACGGTAATCGCAGCAGAACGGGCGTAGGTGAGACTCAGCCCTTTTGTTTGAGAAGCAACAACAGCGGCTACCTTAGCGTCAAAATCACGAAGCTGGGATTTCAAGAGGACAGCTTCGGCAACCGCAGTTTCTTCACAAACCCTAGACTCCTCAGCAACGCGTCTATACTCTTCCGTCAACAGCGTAACATCATTAAGTTCAGACTTCAGTTCTGAAACCCGGTCATTAATGATGGAAATTTGTGAACTCAAAGGAGGATCAAGATCTTTTAAGAAGAACGAAGACCAGTCTACGGGACAACAAAGGATAAGGGAGAGGCATGAATAGCAGATTTCACCACTGACTCAAGAAGACCAGACGAAGAAGGAATGCAAACTTCGGCGGAGCAAGCCAAAAGCTCAGCCGTATTTTTCATGTTAACTTGTGTTTCAATAGCAGAAGAGAACTCAGGATACTGGTTGTCTTGCAAATCGGCGTCATCAGTAATATCCAGAACTGCAGGGGCAGGCAGGCAACTTCGAGCAGCAACGCCATCATCACTATGGTGGCAGAGGAAACATCTTCGGAGCTATCCTCAACACCCGTACTCACCCTAGAAGCAAAAGACTCATCGGGCTCACCTACTCCGTCCACAGATTTTACTTCGGCCTTTGATTTCTTCCTAGCAGCAGGCTGAAAATACGCAAAATCATTTGTCTAAGGCACGGGCAAAGGGGGACAACTACGTACGCACAAAGAGAGGATATCAATTACCCATACCTTCGACAACGAAGTAGCGCAAACTGGTTTGTTGTCAATATTTTTCACTAACCCAACACCAACTTTTCTCTTTCGAGTACAAGTATTGTCACTAATGCTAGGTGAAGGTACATTAGCCCTAAGGGACTGGCAACCAGGAGAAAAGCAAGCCATCAGGAAAAAAAAAATTAATAACACGAAACCGAAGACAAAAGCAGAAATACATACACGCGAAGGAGTCGGGTTAAAGCGTCAGGCAACAAAGGTTCGATAGCGTGGAGGAAGATCTTTCATCAAACGAGGAAGGAAAAAGCCAGGCTGGGACCGAGATTTCCTAAAACCAGCAACCCACGGACCAGTGACACAAAGAGGAGTACGCATCCATCAGTGGTCACGACTAAGACGAAGCCTCTGATCAGCAGGGAAAGGAAGACTAACTGTCCCAGGGATAACTAGCAAGTCAGGATCATCACAATCATCCAGCAAAAGAGGGACCTTGTCACGGATTCGCTTAGCAGAAGGGGCAAATCGATGAGGTCCAACCGACCAAGGCATCACATTAGAGTTCTGAACAGAGTTCCCCAGGTCAAGTTCAAGTTTTGAGGAGTATAATCTTCTCGACGAACCATTGCTAAAGAAAAGGGGTCATAACATCTCATGCGAGTACGACCTTGAGCACGAAGCCAGCACTCATATAAAAGGCGGAAAAAATTACCAGTGTACTGTTGTATACCACGAAGTTGCTGGCACAAGGAGGGATTGTCTCGGTCAACGAAGACGTCAATAAAGAAAGTATCATCAGGATCGTACAAGGGAAGGAAAAGACCAGCAGCTAACTGACCAACGGATATGAGTAAAGAATTCTCATCATAAGGAAAATTCTTAATCATATCCTCGGTCAGAACATCCACATCACCATCAAAGAAAGAAATATCGAAATGGGTCAAACCAAAAGATTCTTTTATTTTGGCAAGACTCCAAAGACGATAACTGTCATCTTCAGAAGGACGGAGGCGCCACAGTTCATAGTTAAGCTCTCTATCCACTCTAGCAGGAGCAAGGCCATCACCAACAGCGGGAAGATTTTTCTTAACATCACCAGAAGAACTCGAGAGACGAGGAAAAGCCTGCTGCGAAGAAGGAGTAGATGGAGATACACCTGAATCCATGCCAGCATTCTTCGACCTCTTGGAAGAAGATTTCGACTTAGAACTTGAAGGTTTCCGTGT
>JAJJMA010083296.1:0-32830 GCA_023529015.1 Papaver nudicaule
AAAGGATAATCCTTGTCTCTCAATGTTGCCTCTAGACTGCCACCGTACGCAACATCACCACGACCAGTCATAGCACCACCTGTCATAACCAACCGGAATCTTTTGTTGGCAATCAGTTTATCTTCTAGCTTCATCCCAGCAGTTAGGGCATCACCCAGAAGAGTAACTGAAAGACCTGCAGCTGCCTTATTGTGTCTGAAGTTACAAAATTGTGTGTCACTGCGAAGAGTATATGCCATGTCCTTTCCAATAGTCTGCATGTCAAAACCTAGAGAAGTTGATTTCCCTTCCCCATGCTTTACAGAACCAGCTAACTCCATTTGAAGATTGGATTCTTTCTTATCCTTTGTAACCTGACCAGAGAAAGATAATGGTATTTTTTCCTTCACGACGAACAACCTTTCCACATTGATACCTTCGTAACCAACATCGTGATCCCAGCCATGAGTTTCAAGGACAGGCCGCACCAGCCATTGGTTGGTTGAATCAAGGAACCTATACCTGTGAGTGGGATTATCAGAGTCAAAAGAGGTTGGTAGGGCAAAATCTGGCATGGCAACAGGCACGGAAGCCGCACCGCCACTTTCTTCTTCTACATTACTGTCATTGTAATCATTTGGCAAATCCTTGGCTGCAGCCTCCATTTTCTTCATTAACTTCCTTCGTCTTTTCTCCTCCTTCAACTGCTTTTTCATGAAAAGCTTCTCCCTGTATTCTAGTTCATCGAAGTAGGACTTCTTCTGAGATTTGCTCAGATTAGCAAGCTGGACCTTTGTCAAACTCTTGAATGGTGGTAATCCATCATAATCCGACTCATCATCAGAGTCGGATGACTCATCCAATTCCTCATCAATACCATCTTCGTCGCCAAACTGCTCATCGGGCAATTTCACCTGTGCTCTTGGTTGCAGAAGAGATGACAAGAGGAATGGTAAGGGAGGCGCTCTTGACCGAGTTTGAAAAGGTTTTCCTGGTGGATTGTCTTGCAATTTTAGAAGTGTATTTGCTTCGGCAAGAATCTTAGAAGCAAAGGAGAGCAGCAACAAATGAGGCTTCCAGACCTGGCCATTTGGCAATACTCTCTGCCCGGCCCTATTTGTTCTGCATGCAGAGTGATTCTCCACTAGTGAAACAGGATTCATAAGCCTCATGTCCCCAGCAGCTTGGCGAATAGCTTGTTGGACAACATGAGAGCGCTGAGTGACGAACATCTCATAACTCGAAGGACTTCCATTTGGGCCTTCAGGCGGAGCAGATGCAGCATGCGTAAGAACCACAATTGCATTGAACCAAATCGAAGGTCCAAATATTTCTGTGATAGTACGCAGCAAGGGCATATCACCGAGATCGCGGGTTTGCATATCCAACCTATCAAGGTACAAAACAATGTCTGGTGGATTCTTCTTGATAAACCGTTTGACGGAATGGAGGATCTTCTCGTTCTGTCGCTGATCTGACCAGCATGGTAGAAGACCAGGTGTATCAATCACTCGCACCTTTATACCTTGGACTGTTCCCACCACATCTTGCACCTTCTTTGTACCCATTTCAAACGCATCTGTGCTGAACTTCACTTCATCAAATATTGAATTGATAGTTGCACTTTTACCCACTCCAGATTTTCCAAGAACCATTATTGTGCAAGAGAAGTCTAGAGGCTCTTGATCAGCCGCCTCGAGCTGCTCTGCCATGGCACTCGCTCGGTCAAAGCTAAATGCACCAACACGACTTTGGTTTCTCCCTCGAAGCTGCTCAGCTAGTCCAAGCCTGTATAGCACCTGAGCTACAACAACATTGTGAGGAGTCTGACCAAGCCTGTGAGCAAGTCGCAAGAATTTCACCCTAATATTCTGGAGTTTTTCACGTGTCTCGTCATGTTCTTCAGCCTCACCATTCACAGCGTCTTCAACAAGCGGTGCCTGCCTCTGTGGTGTAGCTCCATTCACTCGAGACTGCTGCGGTGCACGAGTAGGCTCCAACAATGGAGCCGCACTTCCTAGGCCAGCGGGACGAGCAGTGTCAGCAGGACGAGTGGGAAGAACAGGGTTCGCAGATCGAGTTGGAAGAACAGGGTTGGCAGAACGTGTGGGTAGAACAGGGTCAGCGGGACGAACTGGAGGAACGGGATCTGCAGGACGAGTGGGAAGAACAGGATCAGCTGGACGAGCAGATGGAGTAGACTCGGCTACAGGGTGAGACTCCCTCTCCCTGACCATAACTGACTCACCCAACTCTTTAATTTCAAGGTCTTCTTTCTCCTGCTTCTTATTTTGCTCATGTTGTTCAGCATCTTTGACCAGAGCCCTCATTTCCATTTCAGCAATACTTGACTCACCCAACTCTGTAGCATTAAGGTCTTGTTTCTCTTGTACATTTTTTGTACTTGCCTCCTGGGATTCTTCGACCACACTTTGAATTTTTTCTTCCTCTTGCGCCATACTGGACTCACTCAAGTCTTTAATCTCAGGGTCTTCCTCTTCTGAAACATTTCTTTCATGAAACACTTGAATAACATTCTCCGCTATCTTCAACTGTGAAATACCTCCATCAGCTGTCTTTGTTTCTACAACCGGTTGAGGTTCATCATCGATATCAATACTCTCACCACCACCATTCTCCATTGCCGTAATGAACTCACTAGAATCATTAATCGGAAGACTTTCTTTCTCTGGCTCATTTTGCGTTTCATGCCTTAAAGGCTCCTCATGGACAGCATAGCTGCTAGAACGTTCCTCGTTACTCTGAATTGACTGCTGAGTCTCAGAATTGTCACCATCTTTTGTATCAGATTCTACTTCGTCGGCTCTTGTATCTGCAACAGTAGGGAAATTTTCCACCTCGAGAGAACCGTCATGAGCCTCTGTCGAATCATTGACAGAATCACCCACACTGGATGTAATGTTTTTTATTTCTGAAATCTCCTTCTCATCACTGACAGAAGCATCCTCATAAGCCATAGTATCTTTGAGTTCCCAACTTCTTTCATCCTCACGCACAATCTGTTCATTTATATCAGATCCATCAAAATTTACATGGTCAGCATCCAAAGATTTGGTAACAGGAGGCCTTTCCACATCCCCGTTTTCAGACTTGTCATGGACAATCATATCACAACTACCATTCAAATCTTCTTTGACATCATTCAAAGGCTTTTTTTCTTCATCATTTGTCACCTCGGAAACTTCCTTCACGTCTTCTTCCACGTTCTTATCCACTCCAACAACATTTGGTTCATCTGCCAGAATATCCTTCGGATGACTGTGGTCCTCCACTATCTCTGGTTCCACCAACAATTCCTTCTTTTCTTCAGGAACAACTAAATCTTCCGCCTCATTAATTGCATTTACAGAAGGAGACCCGACATCAACAGCTTCTTCAAACTTCTCAGCACTAGGACTCTCCTCAACTTCCAGCAAATTCAAATCCCTGTTCTTCTCTACTACATTATCAACAGCCTCATCTGACTGAGGTGTTTGCTGAGCATTTATCTCTTCAGGACTTCCATCTATCGCCTCTTCAAAAACCTCATCCCCTTCCGAAACATTTCTTTCATGAAACACTTGAATAACATTCTCCGCTATCTTCAACTGCGAAATACCTCCATCCGCTGTCTTTGTCTCCACCACCGGTACAGGTTCATCATCATTATCAACACTCTCTCCACCACCACCACTACCATTCTCCTCAACTACATCGGCATCCACTTCGGAAGCAGTCGGAAAGACCTGAACAACATTATCTAATAATTTCAACTGCGAAATTCCTCCATCAGCGGTCTTTGTTATTTCTTCTTCAGGAAGTTCTACTCTATCAATATTCTCAACACCGTTTTCCATCACAACTTTTTAATATTGTAACCTAAAAAAAAAAAAAAAACACCAAAAATATCTCCAATCAAACTAAGATCTACTAAAACCCTAAAATACAACAACTACGCATCCATACACAAGCAGCAGATATTCACGAAGACGGTAAAACCTATCTAAAAACCTAGAAATGCATAGCAGACAAGTTTACAGATCTGAAAACCACCGATTATGCGGATATCTCTAGGGTTTAAAGAAAAAAAACAATCAAAATCAAAATCAAGGAAAGAGGGAAGAAACGAACCTTGTGTTGGTAGAGATAGGAGGCGTGTTGATAGAGTGAGTGAAGAAGATCTAAAACCCTCGTCTCCGTCTGCGTCCTCTTCAGCTTCTGGGGAGTTGTTTTGGATATCTGTCTAACTAAAAATCTCGTGCGGTTTTGACTATTTCTTTCTAAAGGGTTTCTTCTAATTGAATTTCAGAAAGGGGATTCATCTGAAAATGAGAGGAGATTTGGATAAGAAAAAATTAAATCGACGGCTAAAAAGTGTTTTTACGGGGAGGAGTTTGTTAGTTGCCGACTGTGTCACGAGGAAAATGAGATTCAGACCCGTATGTATATTTTTTTTCGATTTTGGGCAATACTTAGAAAAATTAAGTAAAGTATTTAAGAAAAGATAATTATCTTTTTACCAAAAAAAAAAAGATAATTATCTTTTTAATGAAGACTTTATATCTTTTCATACCTACCTAAATTTGGCCCCTTTGGTTAGTATTTCGCCCCATGAAAAAATAATGTGGCGGATATTATATAGCAAAATCGGAAAACTCCTTATAAAAGATGACTGTTTTACCCTTTCTCAATTAGTTGCTAGTTACATGATTAGAGTCTAAACAAGATTAATTAGTCTTAATTCTCATATCAAAACAAGATTAAAAATTATCAAACATGATCAACACGAGAATCACCCAAGTTTTTTTTTAACCAAATCTTGAATCTGAACAACACTCAATCGGTCTATGTATATGGAAACTTAAGCCGATTATGCTTGGGTTCTTGAACAATCGGTGAATATTATAACCAAAATAAGCCGATTGTTGTTACTCTGCCCAGAAATTTAAACAAAACAATCGATGTATCTATGCACATTTATTGGCCGATAGTTTAAAAATAATCGGTGTAAATTAGTGAACATAAAGGACGATTAAGTGTACACAGGAGATTCAAATACTTGAGCATTCTTAATCGGTGCATCTGAAGACCATCATAGGACGATTATGTGTACACAGGAGATTCAATCTCTTGAGCATTCTTAATCGGTGTATCTTAAAACCATCGTCTAACGATTTGAAAATATGAATCTTTCTGGAAGTCGATAATCGTTTTTGGAAAGCAATATTATAGAATGATTGTATATTCTGACAATTTTTGGAGTAAAATTGCCAGACAATCGTTCGATGTATACACCAATGTAAACCGATTAAGCCATAAAAACTGACAGAAATCTAAGTACACAACCCACATTCATTCACATAAACTAGCAGCAACCAAAGTTAGCATCCTACACAAACATACCAAAGAAGTTTAAATTCGACACAACCAAAGTTAAAACAAGTTTTAAGTCGACATAACCAAATTCAAACAAGTGTTTTCAAACTATTATGAGTTTAACCACGACCACGACCTCTTCCACCACCGCGACCTCCACGAGCACTGGTACTAGCACCTCGAGTCTTTTTAGCTGGTGGTGCGTCTTGTGTAGCCTCACCACCACCACGACCTCTTCCACCACCACGACCTCGTTTAGGTCGTGGTTCATGTGCATCCTCATGAGCAGCGCTTGTTGTGGCTTCATCCCCCCTTGTCTTGCGCTTTGCCCTCTCTGGTGGTGGTTCTTGAGATTTTCCAAACAAATCTCCACGTCGTTTATTCTCCAGGTTCAACAATTGGTCTAGAGCTTTCTTCAAGATCCTCTCACTCCTCTTATCTATACCACCTTTCACAAGCTCTGTCTGGAACTCCTTGATCATTTTTCCGACTCGAGGTCTCTGTTTTCAATCATACAACATACACTAAGTACATATATATAATGATTAAAGTTAATAGGACACAAGCGAATACTTACATATACATTGACGGCTTCTTTTGGATCAGCAATGAACTTTCTATTATCAGGGCGTATGACATGAGGATGGGAAGTCCTCTTCAACCAATCCATATACTCAGAGTCGACCCAATCCTTCGGAAAGATAGGAGTATCAAGGCCAACCAAATGCTGAGCTCTGTTGTCCCAATCAGTGGATTGACAAGGAGGTTTGTGCACAATTTGAATTGAACCATAATAGGCCTGACTTTCGTCCCTATCCAAGTCACCCAATCCGAACGCCTCTTCGATTGGCTCGTTTTGTACACCACCACATTGACGAGCCACTCTTGTCGGATTGTAGAAAACATATTCGGTTGGGTGAAACAGAGGTCCAAAGTACCTTTGTATGCGGCTACGAACACTGTGTCCTTCTTCCCTCATTTTAATGTAAGGATCGAAGACAACTTTCTCGACGGGCAAGTTGTCCAATCGAGTCTTAATCTCAATCAAAGTTCGATCTTGTCCCGAGGGCTTCCCATTGTACATATATTTTCTCCCTAGATAGTGTTCCTCTTTCCAATCGGGGTTCGGCTGCGCCCTTTCGGCAAACTCTGGGAAGTGTAAATATATGAACGCCTACAAGTGAAGCATGGGAGTATAAGATACTAAGTATACTATAATCTTTGGATAACGACAAATGAAGGTACATGGATTACCTGAAATAAAGGCATACTGCCCCCAATTTGATCCTTCTTCGCCTAGAAGCTTTTCTCATCTCATTCAACAAGAATGCAAGACAAGCAGTGCCCCATGAGATCTCATTCAACCTATCCAAGTCAGCCAAAAACTGCACATAGGTGGCATTCACCCGAGAACCAGATGTGTTGGGGAATATGACACTTCCCAAGATGTAGAGAATGTATGCAGTGGCTGTCGCAGTGACCCGCTTGGGATCCAACTTGCCCTTCTCATGTAGCCGCAGAGTCCCCATGAATTGGTCCCTCAGAGATTTCAATTGGAATGTCTTCGACCTTTGGTTTCCAGACCACATCTCTGTATTGGTCTTCGCCTTGTCCCAACCCAATTTGGCTTCGGTAAAAGCATAGATAAGATCCCAATGAAGGTCCTTGGCGAAGGCGGAGTCGGTGGGGGCGCCTTCCACGTCCTTGAGGAAGTCCATTTCCTTGGTAAAGCCGATGATCCTAACTGATTTGCCTTCAATACTTAGACCTGTAATCTCATGAGCATCATCCGGAGTGATGGTCTTCTCGCCAAAATGGAAGTGCATAGAATCTGTCTCCGCATAATACCTTTCAACGAAGGCAGAAACAAGTGGTTTGTCATATCCAACTGTGGAAGTACTGGCAATGGCAGGATACAACCCCGAGTTCTTGACGATCTCTACCACTTGAGGTGCTTCACCACTAGCTAACCACGCCTCCAAAGCTTTAGGATTCTCAGGGCGTTCACCTACCCTTTCCAAGGGCCACATATCCATCTTTCCCGCCTCCGATTGGTGTTTGAGAAGACGTATTGCATCCTCGTGGTCCTACAAAACGTTGATATGTTTTGTAACATGAAATGAAGTTATGTTGGATGAATAAACGAAGAAAAATAGAACTAAATGAGATACTTACGATGGTTCTGTAGACAATATTGGCCCAACTACCCACATAGCCCCATAAGACGTCCATATTATCCAAAGGTGCACCTAGCTCCTCGTCGGGAAACATCTGCTCTTCGGTTGGCATGTAACTCCTCATTTGTTTCTTAGCCTTCTTTTCTTCAGCCCCCTGTTGTCCACTATCTTCTTGTATTGGTTGTTGTGGTTGTTGTGCTGGTTGTTCAGGTTGTTCAGCTGCCTCCACGACAGTCAATTCTTCACCCGCTGATTGTTGAACAGTTGGCCCTTCTTCTTGTGTCTCTTCACCTTGAACAGTTGGCCCTTCTTCTTGTGTCTCTTCACCTGCATCAGTTGGATCTTCTTCTTGTGTTTCTTCAACTGCTGGTGATGTTGTTTCAGAGTTGGGTTGATCGACATCAAGCTGTCTAGCAGCAGTTTACGACTTGCCGCACTTAAAGGTGCACCACCCTCTCGACGGGGAGCCAATCTAACTTGTATGGCGGCAGGATCTGCAACAGGATCCTGTCTCTTCTTCTTCACAACCTCCTTAGCCTTAGCCAGTGGTGTATTTGATTTCATGTTTTCCCTACAACACAAAACAAGAAACAAATTAACAGTTACACAGACAACAATCGGTTCAAATAACATCAAAGATAAACCGATTAGAAACACAAGGAAACAAAACGTTGGACATTTGTGACAATATAAATCGATTATATATTCGTATTTATATCAATCGGCTTTATTAAGTGTTTACAAACAACGATTATGGAGTCACAAGAAAATCAAGATTTGTCTACTACATTAATCGGCTCACAAAAACAATAACATAAAACGATTGAGAAAGGAAAAATAAACGGTGAACATGTTTATGAACATTAAACGATTAATTTCTGCCTCAAACCAGTCGGTTTATTCACATGGAAACAATCAACGATTAAGGCTAAGAAACTTTGGGAGTTTTTTAGCCTGAAAATTTTTGTCAATCGGCGTACATAAGACAATATATAACGAATAACAACTGATATCGACTTACGAAAAACAAAAGATGAAACGATTATGGCATAATTCTTTCGTTGATTATTCATGTGAAATTGTAACGATCGTCCCCTAGAATTCGAAAAGGCTAATTTCTAAATTTTAGAGGGAAAACTAATCGGTTTATGTTCAATTGAATATAGAACGATGGAAAATAATCGTTTTAAAATCTTACAAACATACAACGATTGTTGTTCCGCTATAGTTTCAGAAGATGAACACGATGAACAATCGTTGGATTTTGACACTAACATAGAACGATTCTGGGTAACAGTTGCGAACTGTCGGGTTGAAAATCATTAAATTGGAGTGAAAAATCAACCAAATTTCAAATGCAATACCTCATTCTCGTCAACAGGGGTGGGCTCTTCTTCTTCCGCTTCTCTTTAAGAGCTTGTAATTCTTCTGCACTCGCTCTCTTAGTAATCGGCGTCGACGAAGAAATTTCGTAAACTTTGTCTACGTCGATTCCTGATTCTTTGAACTCTCTAGGATTCGGTCCTTTGTTCTTCCTTCGTTCCATCGGGTTTTATAGAATTAATCGTAATTTTTGTTTTTTGGACGTCGATTAATCGACGATGTTTTGGTTTTGAAAAAAAATGAAAATGAAGTAGAAGAAGAAGAAGAAGAAGAAGTAGAGAGAATCAGTTTATGATTTGGTTGAAATGAAATTTGGTTTAAGATTTGGGTTTTAAGTGGAGAAATTAATGTGGGGGCATTTGGGTATTTTTGCCAATTTTTAGTTATCCCATAACCACCTCTAAAGGATAGGTATAAAATTGTATGGGGCCAACCACTCTCTCATGGGGCCAAATTTAATTAGGTTTTGATATGTGAACCCCTCTACCGTTGATTATTAAGCATTACAATGTATATTCTTTATGGCAGTGACTATATACAACCCTCACTTTGAATATATACAACCCTAGCTAAATACAATCCCTAAAAATTTTGATTTTGCTAATTACAACCTTTGTTCCTTTTTAACAATTTTGATATATACAACCCTTATGGTTTGACCAATATCTCAAATGAATATATTTTGTTGCCTAAAACAGTTACGGTAGAAAGATATTCTGTGATCTTCTCTGATGATTTTTCGGTTGACAAATATTCTGGCGCAATATGACCTTCATAATTAAAAACTCCACCTACAGGATTCACGACACCACCTACAGCATCTTCACTTGTGTGATTCAAAAACCCACGTTCAGAAATCAGAAACTCCCACAACAGAAACACTAATTCCGCCTTCATTAACTGTATTAACAACAACTGTGTTACCTGTGTATGGTAGTAACGAGCAGGAGGAGACCAAGTATTACTAAAGATGTTAGTAACGAGCAAGAGGAGGCCGAGTATTACTAAAGAAATCATAATGTGAAGTAAGGAAAAGACTGCAGTATTACAGTGGAATGAAGTGCAAGGCAAAAAAGTACAAAAGAAAAAAAATCGAAAAAGGAAAAAACTGTTATAATGTTATTACGGTGGAATCAAAGTGCAAAAAATACAAAAAAAAAAGAACGAGAAAAGAATGAAATCTTTACGTCTTGATAATGTCATTTGACAATGTTCATGATGTTTTGACTAGAGTTTGAAAACAAGTTGATTCAATTGAAGAAGATAATACCTTAGCAAAATAAAACGCAATAAATCATTTCGTTGTTAGGGTAGTTATTTTTGGCTACCAATGACTAAGTTTAACTTGACTTTTTTGGATTGTATTTAGTTATTTTGAAAATGAAAAAGTAAAAAAAGTTTAAAAGTGAAGTGTGGATTGTATATATTCAAAGTGAGGGTTGTATATAGTCACTGCCTTCTTTATTGTTCTTGTATCAAAAAGCAAATAAAATCAAGATATATTGAAAGTTGGGCGCATTAAAATGAAAGTTGGGCACATGGTTAGGTGAAAATTGATTTTATCATTCCCAAACGAGATTGACTTAGCTGTGTTACATAAGGGTCTTGGTTTGCATCGCTTATTCAGTTAGTCTTAGATGATGCAAGTAAATCCATGTGATGCAATGTAGGGATGATTAAGGGCATCGACGAGTATTATGCCCAACATCCAAGTACCATAACCTGGGATAGATTGAGAAAGTGGCTATGAGGATCGATTCCTCTGAGTTAAATCACTTTCCTATCGATTACTGCATTAACCACTTCATTATCTTCAATCATGTCACGCATGTCTGTTTTCGTTCTTCCCCTTTTGATTAAAGTTGTTATTGTTGTTTAGAACATCGTTTTCATCGTGGATTATTCTTTGTTTGGTAGAGATGAGAGGATTTTGTTCTCATATCACCAATAATTTTTATCTACATTTGATCAAGCTTTTCTACCCTTGAAGAAAAAAATAGCTAGCTCGAGTTTTTGGAATATGTCCTCTTTTTCTCTCCTCTCGGATCCTAATCGCTTCATGTGTACATATGGGAAATACACCACCATCGTCCTTAAGTTTTTGAAATGATCATTTCCCTCTTGGTCTCATTTGCATGTCTTAGATTGCTTTCTCTTCTTTTACTTTTATTAATTCTAGATGTTGCATTTGTCACTTGCAAATAAATTCATCCTCCACTTCCCTCGACTCATTGCTTCTTAAGTAGATTCACTACCTCAATTCCTTTTTTCTTTTAATAAAAAAAAAGTTCGAAAATGTGTAAACTCAGCATAGATTTAGTTTTTAAAAAGTTATATAAGTTGTAAAAAGGTTATATAAGTTGTTTATTTTTTTTAGTTTTTATTTAGGTACTACTTTAGGCCATGATAACTATTTGGTTCAAAATTTGTGTGCACACACGCATAAGTTTAGGCTAGTACGTCTTTTTATTTTTGTATACATGTCGTCTATGGTTCTTATATGTTACTTAAGTTCAACTTAGTCCCTGAGAACTAATGTAATCTTTCTTGGTTCTGCATAGCAAGCAAGGGAAACACTCATCTACTTTATCATCTTACCATCAGTTTAGAAACAACTCACCAACTACCGCCACAACCACCATGACCTCTGGTAGACTACAGCAGAATTTGGATTCCTACGTAGGTTACATCGGATCCCATATCCGATGGTGTCCATCTTGCCTTCCTATGCTTCAGGAGGCGAATATTTCAGCGTCTAAAATGTTAATCCGGGAAAATTGTGTATCTATACCATCCTACTCAGAATTGGAGAAGATATGTTATGTTATTTCAGGAAGTGGTATTTGTGGGGTTTCTTCCGCCGATCGAGAATATCACAAGATTTTATATATCAACGAGGGGGGTATTATTTTCTTGCCTTCAGGTGTTGTTACTTGGTGGTGTAACAAAATTGCAGCTGAACTAGAGATTATTTTTATGGGGGACACCTACAAAGGTGAAGAACCTGGAGAACTCATCGAATCCACTATCAGCAGTAATAACACATCGATAGATCTTATCGAGAGAGGTTGGTCGGAGAGTAAAAAAACATTCAGAAAGATTATTGGAACTCAAAACGAACATGGTATAATCAAAATAGAGGAAAAGTTTATACAATTTCTTTTTATGTTTAAACATAATTGGTAGTCAGTATCGGTATTAGATTTGATTTTTCAAAATGGCTAAATACTAACAATGATGTACATGCTTGAGAAATATCAAATGGTCTCTTTTTGAACTACACAATTTAGACCCGTAGTCTGTAGATGATGTAGTCTTCAAATTTGTACGTATTCACCACACAGTCAGTTGAAGTTTTGATACCTCTCTTTGCATCACTCTGTATAAATCCCACTTTGTTTTTGGCTTATTATCTTTTCTGCAGTTGAATATGGAAGAAAACCCGACTATATGGACAACCTCAGTAATTCATGTTCATGTGCTCTTGGGGAACGGGATGAACTCTTTTATTACGAAATTGGAAATGACAAATTATTGTGGTCGAGTCAAATAAATTCTTGTCTTGTGATCATATATTTGCTTTGAATTTCAGAGTGGGTGTATGAAAGCAACCCATTCAAGATTCTACACCAAAAGTCAAGTTGGTCGAAGTCAACGTTAAAAATAAATATTAGGATTGTATGTACATGTAAACTTCTGAAGTTTCCTAAAAGATGATTAAATCTCAATAAAATATAGGATATGTTGCTGACTAATCTTAACCATTTAAATGTAGGATACTGTAAATTTAATAATATACTGGTTCTTGCCTATTTGATCATATTTTTGCCTTTTGTGGTTATGAACTATGACAACTTAACATTAGGTCACTGGCTCAGACGTTAAACTAATTTTGACCCAAACCTGAATTATGTCCAGGTGCGAAGCACGTGTTACTATCTAGTATAGATAGATGCACTCAGAGGGTTCATGCTCCTGAAATAAGTTGGAGAAAAACAAATGGTTTCCAAGTCGAAAACGACCACACTGAAAAGAATATTCCAGATCAGTTAGGGTTTTCTCATTCGAATATCCGTTAACATAGTTGGTCAAAGTCATTTCATGTGGTATAGGTGGTGGCCAACATTTGCTAATTAAATGAACGGTATCACGATCTGAATGGAGAGTATAACGATCTGGTCTAGTACAAATGATTTCATTTATGGTCTTAGTGAAATGAAAAAAACATGAAATATGCTAATGGTGTTTTTCTGAGGGAACCCCTACCTTGAGGATTGTTACCGGATCAACTCCATGCCCTTTTCCAAAAGTCTGTACAACTATAAGTCCACAAAATTCCCTTCTATTTGGTAGAAAATTAGGGTTCAAGTAAACATCACAATCTTCTTCGATTCTTTCATATTTATGAAATAACCCAGTTGGAAACTTGTCAAAGAAATCCTTGTAAGATTTTTTGAATCTCAAAGGAACAACTCTTCCTTCTTCATAGTTCTACAGAGCATTTGTTAGTCTAGACATTAGTTTTATTACTATACCACCGAATTCATAAAAATCAACTTACCCATGGAGACCCTCATGTAATTGGTGAATCAATCTACCATGATGAATCATATTGGTATTTTCAACAGCTGCAGTAGCTGGATCATTAGTCATGTAACATTCTAGAAGAGGTATAAACGTTGCATGTTCAGTCTCGATCCCCAAAGGTGTAGTGTTTTGATGATATCCAGTTGCCCTTCCATTTTTGTCGGCTTCGTTGTTAGTTACTTCAGTTTCAGCAATTTCTTCTTTAACATGATGTAACTCTTCAAAACTTTCGATAGAGGCCATAATCGATATGAGGAAATGTGGTAAACTGTAAATGAGGTTTAGAGTTGAGATTTGAGAGGGTTTTAAATATCGAGAAGGTTCGAATTTGATGCCAAAATGGATGGCTGCTAAGGGGACTTCTTTTATTACCTACAAATTGCCCCTTATTTTTGCTAAAAAGTGGTTGATTAATTAATATTAGTATCTTAATCAAGCTAACCGATTAATATATATATGGTTCTCCTACTTCAAAAAGAAAAAGATAACTTGTTCTCTAATTGATTGTTTAATTTATATTTATATCGTATCTTTTTCCATGGATCATTTTTTTTTTTGTAGATGAGAAATTATATCCAGTTTGTTCGAAAAAAGAAAAAGAAAAATTAATTATGCATTATTACAAACCTTTGATTGATTCCGAGGGGTTGATATTTGTTAGTCTATTTTTAGTAAAGAGAAGTAATATTTTTCTATCGCTTTGAGGTACGAAAGCGATGGATTTTACTTTCTTGTCAGAAACTTCATCCATAGTTGTGGTTTGTCCCTAATTTGTATATTATATTTTCTTTTCTTTTGTTTTCTCTTAAATATAAAATTTTCTTCATACAAAAGATATTTGACGAACAAATTAACGTAAGTTTTTACCTTTTAATTTTTATTTTTTTGCTCGGTAAAGAAGTAATTAGTATTAATAGAATGGTCAATACAAAGTACAAACCCCCAATCCCCCATAAATGCTTCTCAACAAACACTTGTGAGAGCCCAACATACATATAATAACCCGTATTCATTCGTAGAAACTCGTACCCTTTAAAAAAAATAACGAGCCCAATCAGAGCCAAAAGGATAAAAACCCTAATTCTACCCTAACTGGAGACAACAAACAAAAATCGTCGTTGGCATGAAATCCACCTCCACGTCGTCGTCTTCCACCAGGACGTTATCATGAAATCGCTGCCACCTCCTCCATCAGAAAAACATGTACCTTAGATTGATGGATTTAGTGATTCCATATTGAAGCAGATTATAAAAAAATGAAGAAGAAATAGATGGATTTGAACACAACATGTTAGAACATTGCTCGGTTGAACCCACTGATGTTGTTATCTCAAGTCAGTTGTCAAGTTTGGTGACAAAAACACAATCCTTGATAAGTCTACAATATCAACTCGGACTAGGGTAGTTTTAGGTATTCGAGACGAAGACCTTTGAAGATGAAGACAGGAGCTTACATACTTGATAAAACATATCGTCCTCATTGAAGGTTAGAAAGGTTTTCCTTTCATGTTTCGTATTTACCATTATATCATTAAAATAGTCTATGATATTGTTTATATGATCCGAAGGATTATAAAGATTAGTATTCTTAACCATTTAAGTCATTACATGACCAATGCTCAAGTAGAATGTGGAATATTGAGTTAGTTCTTAGATTGTCTGAACAGCATACGCGTTCATATGTTGGACAAATTTTCTAATTGAACTTGAGCATTTTGTAAGTACGCCAACATGTACGCGTACATGAGAACTCAGGGGATTCCTGAACTCAACAATTTGCTCTATGTACGCATACATATAAACCATGGAAAGAACCTCTCAAGAGCATACACGTTCATGTGTTGATGTTCTTGCTTATTGTGAACGGATTCTCGTAACCTCTCACAATATGGCCCATGGAACTCATGTCCACAATTTTCTTTGAGTTTGTATACTTATGTATGGACTCCTTAGCATGGCCAAACTTGTAGGGGTACAAAACTATCGAGACACGTGTCAGCATCACAGTGAAGAAGCATCTAAACAGAAGACTAAGCTCGAAGCAATGAATAACCCAAAAGAACCATAGCTCGTGAAATACCACGATGAGCGAAGTACCAATCGAAGGAACAAGTGCCCCGTGATAAGTCTTAGGATTGTGTATTTTGTCTTATTAGCTGTCATCCACTTATGGTTTGATCTATAAAAAGCGAGCTCGGTCTCATTTGTAAGGGTTGGATTTTTTATAAGTCTTAGGACATTAGAGTGAGAATAGGTTAGTATTGAATCTCCTCAGGTCTTTGAGCACAATATCCATGTAGTGATAGATAGAGAAATACTTTATATTAATGAATACATAGATCTTCGCCTTGTCAATAATTATGTGTTTAGGTATATCTAGATAGTCCATAGTCTTTCTCGATACCATGTTTCGCACTAGAATAATTCTCCGACTCTTAGGATGTATGTGATGATCTAATGGTTGTTAGGTATAATGTCTCTAAGCAGATTTTATACCGACACAAAACTTGTTTAATCATTGCCATCCTTCATTAGATAAAGGCGAGTCTTTTCACAATCTTTAGGTTTCGACCAATGGGTTAGAAGAAGATTGAGTTGGACCTCAACGCAAGCCTATGGTCTTTTCTAAGTTCGGAAACTTGTTTGAGCCTCACTCAAGGTTGCTTAACTTTAAAGCAAAGCCTCCCTTGATAATCACTATAAATAAATGACCTTCTACAAGATACAATCTCAATCCTCTACACATATGTGTATCCTTGCATAAAGGTTGGTCGTCATCTAGAAGTCTTTTTCTTGGACTACGACTATTTGAAATACTTCACTTGAGGATGGTGAAGCACAGGTCGGAAGTAAAATTCCTGGTCATGTATCTTGGGTCGATTGAATTATTTCAATCTTATCACGACCAAGATTTGATAGAAACTTCGTAGGGAAGATCTCGTATCATAAGCCACAGAAGTTCCGTAACACAATATTCACGAACTAGGTCTTGTACTAAGTTCGTCAAGCGTTAGGAGGTAAACTGTTTATGCTAGATCAATAAGCCATAATCAGCATATCGATTTCCATTAACCTTGACTATAAGTCTAAAGGAAATCACAATTGTATTCTTGTTTAATTACAATTGAGTACACCAGGTGCCCTGTTAGATGTAGGGTAGCGCTAGTCTTCACGAAGGGAAGTGGAGCAACTCCTAGGCCTGTAAAGGACGTCAGCTAGGGGAATCAAGTACGTAGGTTTCTGCGGGAGACAAGAGACGTAGGAACACATTGGTAGCTGAGTTGCTTGGAGGGTTAATTCAGTCTCGATACATCCCAGTCCAAAGTCTGAGAGTAGGCTAGCGTCTGTATTCGTTTAATACTGAGGGTGTTCACATCTGGACGAGGTCCCGGGGTTTTTCTGGCTGTTTGCAGTTTCCTCGTTGACAAAATTCTGGTGTCTTGCATTACTTTTCCCTTCCGCATTATATGGTCTATGATCTATATAATTGAAGTAATTGCAAGTTTGTTGATTCATACCCTTAAGTGAATCCATCTCTATTAAGATCAACAAGAACTCGTTCTTGTTAGGATTCGGTTCTCAGAATTGTACTCAGGTTGTTGCTTGAATATTGATTTGTGAGATCGTTCAAGCAACCTAATCAACTAGGTTCACGAATTAAAAAGTTGGTGGTATATCTCGGTATCCCCTCTTTTTCAGTTGGTATCAGAGCCGACAAACACATTAAGGATGTACCTGTCTGTGTTTGACGCATTCGTGAATCTTGATTATTTACTCCTTAAGTACACCAGAAAAGGACACATATAAGTCTCACATATGCTGCCTTAGATTCATATGTCGTGTAGTTGTTTCATGTTGGTGTTTTCAGGCTTTAGCAATTATAGAACTAGTTTCATATGTTTTTTCATTGACGCAAATTGTAATGACAGATATTTATATCTGATTCTGTATCATCTATTCATCTTGTTTGTGATTTACTGAGACCATGTTTTACATCTGATTTTGTATCATCTATTCATTTTGTTTTGATAATCTCAGCTATCATCAAAGAGTTATTTGTATCATCCTGTTTTCTCAGTTAGTCATCTTGTTTTCTCAGTTATTCATCTTGTTTTCTAAGTTAGAATTTTGATATAAATTTACGGGTAAACCCGTGAACCCGCAGGTAAACCCGCAAACGAGTTCGGGTTTGAAAAATGGCAACCCGTAACGACTTCCAACCCGCGGGTTTTGACCCGCGATGACCCCCAACCCGCGGGTTTCAGCCCGAACCCACCCCGACCCAGCCCGTTGCCAGGTCTAGTCTCAAGTCTCGCCATAACCGTCTACGTGATACGATTGCAGATATTTGTTTCAGGGATGGTGTCTCAACTAAATTTGAAGCTGCCCTTGGTTTTCTCACTAATGAAGGGGGGGTAGGGCCAGCATACATCTTGGTGTACAATTGGGAAGAAGGACGCGACACGTGTTTTGACGTCACGGGCATTTCACCATTCGCAGGTGGAGGTGTTCAAGCTTTCACACTAGGGCTTGCCTTGGCCAAAGTCATTGAAAAGAAGCGGAGCAAATATCTCGAAACATATAGTGCAAATGGCTACAACTTTGGTACCTTGGCTTTCACAACTCTAGGGGAACTAGGCGATGAAACTGTTGCCTTTTTGAAGCGACTTAAGAATTTCCTATCTAGGCATGATGCAACTGCTAATGTGGGAAATCACCTCTTCATTAGGGTAGGCATAGTTATCCAGAAAGGGGTTGGGTCTCAGCTTGTATTCTAATAAAATGGCGTGTGTTTATAATAATAATAATAATAATAATAATAAAACTGGGGGATGAAACTTCGGCACCTTAGCCTTCACGACGTTGGGAGAACTGGGGGATGAAACTGTGATTTTCCTGAAAAGACTGAAGAATTTTATAGCTAGACATGATTCTACTATTAATGTGGGAAATTTCCTCTTCATTAGAATAGGTTTAGCTATTCAGAAAGGGGTTGGAGCCCAGCTTGTAGCTAGGCTCCCAACACGCACTGTGTAAACTCTATTTTGTTTTGTCTTAATAAAATGCGTGTTTATAATAATAATAATAATAATAATAATAATAATAATAATAATAACAAGGGTTTGATTTTCTCTCTCTTCAGAGAGGCGATTTTAGGGCGATTTGGGGGAAAATAAGGGTTTGAGATTGAAATCAACCCATTTCCCCCCGATTGGTCCTGCAAATCTCTTGTTCTTCATCTCTATCGTATACCCATCCTTCTGCTCGTCCTTTTGAGCTCAACATCGACTGGTTTCTGTCGGATTTTGACTTCCTTTGTTAGTTGTTACTTCTCACAGAAATCAGTAGATGTTGTTGTTCTTGATTTGTGATTCCCTTCACCATGCCTAGTACCCGCAGTAGTTGTAGTTATCCTTCACCTACACCCAATCTTGTACCTAATTTGCGGTCAAAGATAGCTAGAGCCAAAATTATTCCTGATTGTGCTGGTTCTTCAGAGAAATCGAGGTCAAAGATGGTTAGGGCTAATGTTTCTTCTCAGCCTTTGGTTCCTGAAGACAATAGATTCCATTGTCCATACACTGGATTGGATGGTTGTACAGATGGTGTTGGTGGCAGGGGATTAGCTAGGAGTTCTTTCTCTAGGCATTTAGATGATTTTCACTTTGTTCATGGTAAGTGTGTTGATGTTTGCAGGGAGCATATTAAACAGAATGCAACAATTTATGATAGGTGGGATGCTGCTCTTAGAAGCCTCAGAATGTGGCTTTGTTCTGCTTGTATGAAAATGCACACATGGAGTGTATCTTGTAAAATCCATTCAATTAAAGCTCCATGGCAAGAGGATGGAGTGGCATTCATTATTCATGGCATTTCTAGACCTGATGCAGTCCCAACTGGTGTTGAAGAAGGAGAAGGTTGTGGTGAATCTGAGTCTGAATCTCTGTTGTTGAATGTGGAATTATTAGATAAGGTTTTCAGGTCTCAAACTAACACGACTAGACATATTCTTGCATATTGCAGACTTAGTTTTGCTAAAGATTTTAAGCAAACTATGGATGAGGTTATCTTATATCCTTCTGATGTCTCCAAGTGGGTAAAACTGTTATTGTTCCCAATTAGTGTACTTGCAAACTACACTCCACAGAGCAATGATGAAAAGAAGTCAGGCAATAGGAGAAAACTGCAGATTAAGTTTATAAATCATGCTCTTAGCACTTGGTGTGAAGCAGATGGTTGCTTGCCCCTGGTTCAAAACTTGCTTGAGGTTCATTCTGCTCCAAAACCTACTAAGCCTTGCAGTTCTCTTAAGAAGCAGTCTCAAGAGGACATTAATATCAGCTTATGCAAGAGGAAACTTGGCAATGGCACATACACTGCTGCTATTAGAGTTCTCACTTCTCATGGTGTGGCTCTTCATAATGCAGATACCCTGTTGGAATTGCAGCAGAAACATCCACCACCACCCAAACTACCTATTGCTGCTCATGTAGTGGAAGCTGCTATGGTTGATAAGGAGTTGGTTCTTAGCAGACTCGGAAGTTTTCCAAAAGGCACCTCTTGTGGCAGAGATGGTCTGCATGCTCAACATTTTATGGATGCTTTGAGTGGGTCTGTTGCTTCTATTGCAGATGAGGTTTTGAGCTCCATTGTAGCTATTGTAAACTTGTTGCTGGCTAGTAAATGTCCTTCACAGCTTGGAGAGTTCATTGCTAGTGCTCCTCTCACTCCATTAGTGAAACCTGGTGGTGGCATAAGGCATATAGCTGTTGGTACTATATGGAGAAGGCTTGTGTCCAAATGTGCAGCTTCACTTGTCAGCAAGGATATGAACAAATATTTGAGTGATTTCCAATTTGGTGTAGGGGTTCCTTGTGGTAGTGAAGCAATTGTGCATTCTGTCAACAGGTTGGTGATGGAGAAGAAGGATGAATCTTCACTTACAATGTTATTGGTGGATTTCAAAAATGCATTCAATCTGGTGGACAGAACTGTCATGCTTCAAGAAGTCAGGGACAAATGCCCATCTATCTCCAAGTGGGTGGAATTTTGTTACTCTGGTCCTGCTAGGCTCTATTATGGTTCCTCCATTCTTTCCTCTTCTCAAGGTGTACAATAGGGAGATCCTTTGGGTCCTTTGTTGTTTGCGCTTACATTGCATCCTCTTGTTCTGCAGATTTCCAGAGAATGTCAATTAGACCTTAATGCTTGGTATTTGGATGATGGTACTCTGGTTGGAGATACTCTGATGGTAGCTAGAGCTCTCAGGATTATTCAGCAGTGTGGTGGTGTTAGAGGACTTGATCTTAACATCCAAAAGACTGAAATCTTCTGGCCTACAATGGATCCTAGATGTAGCCAAGCTGGTGTTTTTCCTCAGAATATTGGTAGACCATATTTGGGTGTCAAACTGGGTGGTGCTGTGAGTACTAATTCTACTTTCTGCAGTCAATTGATGCTTGCTAGAGTGAACAAGACCACTGCTTTGATGGAAGATGTGCATAAACTCAAAGATCCACAGAGTGAGTTGTTGCTTCTCAGAAATTGCATAGGTGTTTCTAGACTTTATTTTTCCATGAGAACTACTGCACCAGCTTTTTCTCAGCCTTCTCTGAGTGCTTATGATGATTTTCTCTTCCAATATTTGAGGCAACTTTTAGTTGGTGATGGTCGTGGCTATGGTCCCCTGCAACACAGAATAGTTACTCTGCCCATTAGTGAAGGTGGCTTAGGCATTTATTCTATGCAAGACACCTCCCAATACTGTTATTTGGCCTCTTGTCTGCAATCTCAACAGCTGCAGGGTGAAATTTTGCATCATTCTGGCATTTCCGGAAAGAGTTCTCTCCTACAGAAAACTACCGACTCTTTGGTTCAGGTGTGTAATCTTGATTTTTCAGCTTGCATTGCTCAGTCTGCCCCCCATCTTATGCGTTCCTTGGCAGCTCAGTATTTTGCAGAAGTTGTTAAGGTAATGCCTGCCACCTTTTGCATGAACACTAGGGATATTGCTTTGTGGAGATGTAATAAATTGCTTCATGCTCAGGACTATTTGATGGCAATTCCAGCTGAAGGTTTAGGCCAAAATATAGGTCCTCAACATTTTGGTGTTGTTCTTAGCTACAGACTAGGTATTCCTCTGTATGTTGCTGACTCTCCATGCCCTTGTTGTGGTAGACCTTTAGATGCATATGGTGATCATGCAGTTCATTGCGCCAGCACAGTTGGGATTAAATCTTGCCACAATCGTGTTAGAGACATAATTGCAGACATCTATTTTAGGGCTGGAATTTCTACCAAAGTTGAGGCTGCACTTGGTTTCCTTACTGATGAAGGTGGGGGGTTAAGGCCTGCCGACATACTTGTGTATAATTGGGAGGATGGGCATGATACATGTTTTGATGTGACAGGGGTTTCTCCCTTTGCTGGTGGTGGAGTTTCAGCATTTGTACCTGGTTTGGCCTTAACTAAAGTTGTGGGAAAGAAGAGGAGCAAGTACCTTGATATGTGCAAAGCCAATGGATATAATTTTGGTACTTTAGCTTTTACTACTTTTGGTGAGCTGGGTGAGGAGACTATTGACTTCTTGAATAGGCTTAAAAATTTTGTGTGTAGGCATGATTCCACTATTAGTGTAGGGAATTACTTTTTCATAAGAGTTGGTATTGCTATTCAGATTGGGGGTTGGGTCTCATCTTGTTGCTAGACTCCCCACACGTACTTTGTAAAAACTCTTATCTTTTCCTATCCTAATAAAATGCCTGGTTAATAATAATAATAATAAAGACTCATAACTCTACCAATTCGAGAAGGGGGTTTAGGCATATACTCAATGCGAGACACGATGCAACATTGTTTTTTGGCTTCCTGTCTCCAAACACAACATCTCCAAGGCGTCATTCCGAGTCACTCAGGTGTATCAACCATCAACCCAACTCTCCAGCAAGCTAAATCTGATTTTGTGCAGGTAAGTGGCCTTGCCTCCTCGCAAAGTATCCATGAATCAGCCCCCCATCCAATGAGATCTCTGGCGGTTCAATACTCCGCATCAGTAACAAGAGACATGCCTGCCACCTACAATATGACCAGGAGAGACCTTGCTTTGTGGCAGAATAACAAGCTAGAATACACTCAGAATTACCTTCTTGCAATACCCGCACCAGGTCTTGGACAAACCGTTGGGACGCGTCATTTTACTGCTGTTATATGTTACAGACTTGGTATACCCCTGTTTGTGGAAGATAGCCCTTATCTCTGTTGTGGCAGGAGTATGGATTCTTATGGAGATCATGCAATGCACTGTGCAAGCGAAGTGGGACTCAAGCAGCGTCACAACCGTGTTCGTGACACCTTCGCGGATATTTGTTTCCGAGCCGGAGTACCTACCAAGAAAGAGGCCCAACTCGGTTTTCTTACAAATGAAGGTGGTAGCTCGAGACCTGCGGACATTCTGGTCTACAATTGGGAAAATGGTCGCGATACATGCTTTGATGTCACCGGAATTTCACCTTTCGTAGGGGATGGAGTGCAGAATTTTCAACCAGGGCTTGCCTTGTCTAGAGCCATTGAGAAGAAACGCAACAAATACTTGGACATTTGTAACTCCAATGGGTACAACTTCGGCACCTTGGCTTTTACTACCTTGGGAGAGCTTGGAGATGAAACTGTGGATTTTCTGAAGCGGCTGAAGAATTTCGTGTCTAGACATGATTCTACCATTAACGTGGGAAATTACCTCTTCATTAGAATAGGTTTGGCTATTCAGAAAGGGGTTGGAGCCCAGCTTGTAGCTTGGCTCCCAACACGCACTGTGTAAACTCTATGTTGTTTGTCGAAATAAAATGCGTGTTATAATAATAATAATAATAATAATAATAATAATAATAATAATAATAATAATAATAATAATAATAATAATAATAAAGTGCAGTGTTATAATAATAATAATAATAATAATAATAATATAATAATATAATAATAATAATAAAGTAGAGTTGGCATTGCTATTCAGATTGGTGTTGGGTCTCAGCTTGTTGCTAGACTCCCTACACGTACTATGTAATCTCACTCTTATTTTCCCTATCTTAATAAAATGCCTTGTTTCATAATAATAATAATAATAATAATAATAATAATAATAAAGGGGTTGGAAGCCAGCTTGCTTCTAGGCTACCAACTTGA
Source organism: Papaver nudicaule (assembly GCA_023529015.1). Lineage (NCBI taxonomy): Eukaryota > Viridiplantae > Streptophyta > Magnoliopsida > Ranunculales > Papaveraceae > Papaver > Papaver nudicaule. Next base: position 23,685 of record JAJJMA010083296.1, read on the forward strand.
ACCTTGTAAACTCAGTTATTAATTAAAAACCAATATTATAAATGTAGGAACCTTGCAACGGGTAGCTAGCTCAGCTGGTCATCCCCGTTCCTCAAGAGGTTTGATGCGCTCCAGGAGGTTCCAGGTTTTAGTCACAGATGGGACAATACTGCAGAATTTGACATGGAAGGTAGAGTTAACTTGCCCCCCTTGTGACATAATCAGCCCCTCCATCCAGCTTCGGATTTCTTGGTTGGTTCCTTATGAGGCTCGCTGGTAGGCTAGCACGACAACCTGTTTATCTTCTGTAGTAGGGTACACAATCTGTGTAATCGAACTCAATAATATGTAAGATTAATTATTAATTATCTGTACTGACTTTTTATAATAATAATAATAATAAGAGAGAGAGAGAGAAACGCTCTGGGCGATTATGAGGCGATTTTGGGGCGTCAGTTGAGGAAGATTGAAATTCCTCTTTGTTCTCCTCAATTTCACCTATTTAATCACTCAAACCTTCAATCATCAACTTTCTTTCTCCTCCCTCTACGATTTGTTATCACTTTGACCTGTTTTTTACATCATTAAACCTTCGCCCTGTGACGGTTATCTTCTTCAGACGACATTTACCATTGTGATTTCATGTCAAAAATCATACAATCATGCCTAAAACTTGGAATTTCAATCGGATTTTCATTTCTTCACAAGGGACGAGAACCAGAGCAAGGAGCACAAGATGGTAACTTATCCCTCAAGATGATTGCACGACTGCAAACTCACCTCACTCCCGTTTACAGGGCTCTGGAACTTCTAATCAGCATGACAACAACTTTACTGGTAGGTTTCACTGCCCCTTCAAGGGTTTAGATGGATGCACTTACGGTATTGATGACAGAGGGTTAGCGAGAAGTTCTATTTTTAAACACCTTGGGGATTTCCATTTTCTGCAGGGTGCAAATCATGATAGTTGCGGGGAGAGAATCAACACCAATGGTGCAATCTATGATGCCTGGGAGGCTGTTTTGTAGCAGTTAAAGATATGGCTTTGCAGATCTTGTATGAAGCTTCATAATGGAGTAAACCATGTAGAACGCACGAGGGACCTGTCATCTCTGCACCACTTAAGGATGAAGTTGTGTCTTTCCTTGTACATGACATTACCATACCTACTGACACTGCCAATGGGGATGCAGATATTACTGTATCTACTACAGATGATAATACAGTGGAGGGGAGGCTTTCTCTTAATGTAGATTTGGTTGATAAGGTCTTCAGGGAAAAAATCAATACCACCAGACACATCCCACACCACTGTAGGTTAAGCTTCTCTAGGGCTTTCAAGCACACAATGGATTGCGTTACTCTAAACCCTATGGAACTCTCTTCATGGGTTAAGTTACTACTGTTCCCACTTTGTGTGCTAAGGAACTATACCCCCACATATAGGGTAGAAAATACGTCAGGTATGCACATGAGATTACAGATTGGGTCTATCAATCAAGCTCTTACACAATGGCCCGAACCAGACGGTTGCATTGCCTTAATTTAGAGCCTCATAGAAGATAGCACTGCTCCCGCTAAACCAAAACAACTGCCTAAGAAAAAGAAGCAGGAGGATATTAACATTCAACTCTGCAAACGAAAGTTGAGTCAAGGCACTTATACAACGACCATCCGTGTACTTACATCAAGTGGCGTAGCTCCTCAAAATGAAGGCACACTGAATGAACTGCAGCACCAAACTACTTGGTGATAAACTCTAATTGGTTTCCATGTGTGATTAAACTGTGATACTTTGTGTTCAAGTTAAGTAACGTGTTTGTTTACACAGTCACGGACTAACTTGTAGGACAAGGAATCTATTGCTTTATTCCTAGGCAACATATCTTATTGAATGCTATAAATAGAGGACATCTATAACCAAAACGACAAACATTAAGCCATCGTAAAATACATATGTGGAATTCTACGAACACTGATTTTTGCACTTCGGTGTGAGCTTATTGTGGAGAGTCGTCCTATATTAGGTAGTAATTCCTTCATGGGATTTTACCTAAACTATAGAAGACTTCACTTGAAAGCTGTGAAGCACAGGTAAGAGAATTTTCATTTGTGGTATTTATCAGAGTTACCTATAACCTTGGTGGATTCAACTTTTTCTTGACTATTTTATGGTCCTTCTCTTGTGCAATAAGGTCATTTAAAAACAGTTAATCAACAACAAGGTTGAAAGAAGCAAAGTACAGCTGCACTCGGTGCTATAAGACCTAGTTAGCTCTGATTGTGTAAGTAGTGGTTTTACCAACTCTTTTCACATTTGAGGTAGAGACAAGTTAGGCATCGCTTACTTGTTTTACATGTCAACCCTAACTTGTAAATATTTTTCCTTATAACCTTGATCATATCTAAAGGAAGTCACTTTCGAGTGTTAATCTGTTGGAGGACAGATAAGACACTGTATTTTATGTTGCAAAGTAGATTGAGTACCAAAATCCTTTAGCAGCGGTTACAACAACTCCTAGGTTTGTAACGGACGTCAGCTAAGTGAATCAAGTGCGTAGGGTCTTGCGAGATCCAAGAGACGTAAGGAGTGCGACAGCAGCTGATTCATTTGGAAGGATTGAGTCAGTTCATTTATATCCCGGTCTGAAGTCTGATAGTGGGCTAGTGTTTGTAGACAACTTAATACTGTGCATTGTTCAAACTGGATTAAGTCCCGGGTTTTTTCTGTTGGATTGCTTTTTCCTCGTTAACAAAACTTCTGGCGTTTTGTGTGCTTTATTTTCCGCATTATATCTCTGATTATATAAGTAAAGCAACACAAGTTGTATGTTATTAACCTGCAGTTAATTCCCAATCCTCCTAAGGGATTCACAACGACGTGTCTATGTTGGAATTGAACGTTTACGATCCAACTCAGGTTAAACGGTTTAGATATTGATTTTGAGATCGTCCAAATCTACCACAATATCACGAACCTAAAAAGTTGGTGGTGTATTTCGGCACCACTGCTTTTTTCACAACAAAAATAGGTTCCCTTTATAGACTATGGTCTATGAATTCTTTAGCCCCAAGTAAAACTTAAAATGTTTTACAGTATACTTATCTAGATTCCGAAAAGAGGGGCCTTTAACAATATGATTAGGTGTAAGTTTGTATCTTATGGGAGATAATTATTAAGGCCTTGGATTTGTTTCCGGAGACAATTCTTGACCATTCTTTATCTTAACTAAGTTGTCAAGCTCAGTTGTGTGTATGTATGTATATCATATTTGAGAATTGCTATGAAATGGATCCAAATGTTCATGACATGCAAGTATTTTACAGATACTCTCTATGTGCCTCTCTCACTAATATTATGTGGTGATAGCTTTCCCATACACTAAAACTCAAGTTACGCCAAACTTTTGCTTAATTTTAGGACTTCAGGAAAAATAGGATTTCTGATTTATGTTTATACCTCAAATTAGTATAAACTACTCCTAAACATCCTAATTTTGCATTAATATCCCCTAGTCAATGTTCAAAACTTGGTTGAAAGTTTAATACAAGATGGATGGACAAGGAAACTTGGGATCTCGCTATCTCTTAAAAAAATCCATGTTTATCGTTTCTTTAATCACTAATCATTAAATTGCAGCCAAAACTAACTATTCCTTTACAAAATTCCAGGAACTCTGCAAGGAAAAAACAAGAGTTTAGCTAGAAAGTCCCCAATGCATCTTATTTTCGTAACTAGTTTGGTCATAATTTTATTTTCATGTTATTGCTCTGCTTTTGATTCCAACAGTTATGCTGACGCCCTCGAGAAATCTATTATGTTCTTCGAAGGACAACGATCGGGAAAACTACCACCTAATCAACGAGTTACATGGAGAGGTGACTCTGGATTAAAAGATGGGTCCACTGAAAATGTTAGTGCTTTTGTATTTCTATCAAACACCAAAGGTACATTTGTATTAAATAACAAGAATAAAGAGTTGGATAAATGAAAACCCAAGCATCACATATATCATCCAAGTCGGAGAAGAATCGTCAAAGTTTAAATTAGATGTAATCCACAAGGCAGGGAGCTTCAAAATTTTGGTCATTTATACTCCACGGTTATTGGACCGCTCTATCACTAGATCCACATCACAACTTTGAACGAATTGCTTTAACAAACAAATAAGTTTGTAACAAATTACTTTCAATACAAACTGTAATCCTCGCAAATTATGTGATAAACCCCTACCAAGTATAATCGCTAAAAAGCATACTAACATGTGCCATACATTTTAATTCTGGATGTGATACTGCTAATTTCTTCATACGAATAATTAAGTTTAACTAGTCTTATATAGCAACTAAAGATTTTTGTGTTCTATGGTTATAAAAATGTAGGTGGATCTCTCTGGAGGATATTATGATGCGGGTGATAACGTGAAATTTGGTCTTCCATTGGCATTTACAACGACAATGTTGTCTTGGAGTGTTGCTGAATTTGGTGGAAATATGAAACACCAAGCTGCGCATGCCAGAGATGCTATTCGTTGGAGTACTGATTATTTGCTAAAGGCAGCTACAGCGAAACCTGATACATTGTACGTCCAAGTGAGTGAATCCACGCATTACCAGGATCTCGGGAACACGTTAATAGAAAGTTAGGTTACTTTAGTTACAGATTAGATGGTAATATTATTTTCTTATCACTCACAAGGTTAATACAAAACTGGGATGTTGTTGTTTATGAAGGTGGGAGATCCTAACACAGATCACCAATGTTGGCAAAGGCCTGAAGATTTAGATACTGCTCGGAATGTATATAAGGTGTCTACACAAAATCCAGGTTCCGATGTCGCGGGGGAGACTGCTGCCGCATTGGCTGCTGCTTCGGTTGTGTTTAAAAGATCTGATCCTTCGTACTCTACCAAGTTACTTCAAACTTCCATTAAAGTAAATCAATTTGCTTACACCAATCATATTCCCTTCATGAATTAAAACATTTAAAGTGTGATGATAGGTTTATTTGGTTGTAATACTGATTGATGCAGGTATTTGATTTCGCGGACCAACATAGAGGCTCTTACAGTGATTCTCTTAGCTCAGTTGTTTGCCCGTTTTACTGCTCTTACTCTGGATACAATGTTAGTGTCCCGATCAGTAAAGTCAATAGATTTATATTATTTTCATATAAAAATCTAGACTCTCATAATATTTATATTATATTTATCTTTTCTTCAGGATGAACTATTATGGGCAGCATCGTGGTTGTATAGAGCTACAAAAGACGCTAAATACCTGGAATACATTAAAACAAACGGCCATACAGATGGCGGAGATGATGATGACTTCTCTTTTAGTTGGGACGATAAACGTGTTGGCACAAAAATTCTTCTTTCAAAGGTTTTGTTTCTTTCTTTCATATTATGAGCCCAAATTCTATAACTGCTGAAATCCTTGATTTCCTTTTCATCAAAATTTTATACTGCAGTTCTACCTACAAAAGAAAGTTCAAGACTTGCAGTCCTACAAAAACCATGCTGACAACTACTTTTGCTCTCTTATCCCTGGATCACCCACTTTCAGTACCAAATATACATCAGGTCAAACAAATGCATTTCATAATTCTATCATTAGATACCATTTATGGTTTTTATATGTGGGTTCTATGTATCTGGGGCGAAGGTATACATCCATTCTTACTTTTCTCGTGGCTCATACACCAGTTTTAACATTTGTAACGACAGGAGGACTTCTCTTCAAACAAAATGAATGTAATATGCAGTACGTGACTAACACAGCTTTCCTCCTCGTGACATACGCAAAGTACTTACAGGGATCGGGAGAATCCGTGTCATGTGGATCACATGGTTTCGCAGCAAAAGACCTAATTTCTTTAGCAAAGAAACAAGTGGATTATATTTTAGGTGATAATCCAGCAAAATTGTCTTACATGGTAGGTTTTGGAGAGAAATATCCGCAAAGAGTACATCATAGAGGTTCTTCTATACCATCTATACGCCAACAACCTAGTCAAATAGCTTGTAAAGATGGATTTCAGCACCTCAATTCAGGATCTTCGAACCCGAATTTACTTGTTGGAGCCATTATGGGTGGCCCCGATCAAGGGGATAACTTCTCTGATGATCGAAATAACCATGAGCAATCTGAACCAGCTACTTACTTTAATGCACCATTTGTCGGTGCTGTTGCATACTTTATCGGCTCACCATCAACAACAACCGGCTAATAATATAGATTCTGAGTACAAATCTAAAATCTACTCCCAAGGTTTCTATATGAACACTAAACATGATTATTATGATGTTTATCTTTGCGAGAAATTTTTATCATTTACAAGTACATTGTCTATGGGTACGTAGAATTTTCATTTCCTTTCCTAAATATTAATATGACACGTTCGAATCTGGCTTATATACCATGGCTTCCTAAATCCCAATTCCATTATATCAATTTGCAAAGCCCTAAATGTGGTCTTCTCCATTCATGTATTATATTGTTGTAAGTTTTAAATTTATAGATACGGTATAGGAGAATCGTGAACTTCATGATAATCACAACATAAAATACGCATAAGTAAATATACGGATACCTGGTAGCGCTAATATTCATAGTCAGCAATCCATCATCCTGCGGCACGGAGGTTCACAGTAATACCTTGTGGAGGTCAGGGTTTCTCTCTCTTCACCTTAAGCATAATGAATTGTAATTCTTTTGGATGCAATAGTAATGGGTATTGATTCCCTTTTATAGGTAGAGAGAGGACCAGGTTTCTAGGATTTTAGTATTACTCTTTAGATCTCAACCGTCCATCAAGGAAGAGATAATTAGGACATAACTACTTATGGAAACCGAACATGCTTAGCAACTTCTAGATTAGCCCAGATTGCTCACATGGGCCCAAGAGATATTTCTACCAATGTAGAAATTATCTTACAATTGTTTCCAAAAATATACATCCTAAGACTACCACTAAAAGACCCTTTGGAGGAAGCTATTAGTCTCACTCAACCCATTAGCAGGCCATCTATCTTTCTGCTTCGAAGGACATCATGGTATCCTCCCTTTACTTGTCAGATTTGATTAAAAAACAACCATTATGGTTATTCTGACATTTTTCGATATACCAAGTATCCGACAAAAATATAATGCGAATACCCGAGTATCTACTAAATTAATATTCCCGACGATTTTGTCTAACAACACGATGACCAATATATCAGTGCAATCTAACATGTACAACCTATATTGTCATAGTATTTTTGCATCAGCGACATTCGCCGATACAACTGATATTAACTACATTAACCCATTAAGCACCTCCATGCGTGTCATTTGGTTTTTATGTGAGTCCAATATTGTGTACACTCATTTAAAGAGAGTTCACTTAACAAACCAATTTCATTGGTTCTCATAACAACCGTTATACTATTTTATTTTATTGAAAAAGTTAATCAAATCTACCCTAACCTAAATTATAGTGTAACATAAATTATAGAGTTATCAAGAAACGAAATAAATAAATATGTTTGTTATAAATAAAAAATTCCAATATAACAAACAAAGACATTTTTTTTTAATTTATTTATTAGATTAGTATTTGATCACATTTGCTACCATCAAATAAGTTTAAGTCCCAACCATTATCCATACCATTTGTATTCAAAGATTTAGATAATAATAAGTTTCAAAACCAGTATTCAAGGAATTGGTAGTATCAAAATAAGTATTGACCTATTTATATGAAATATCGCATAATCAAAAATCTTAAAAATCAAAGTTGCTATTTGCAAAAAGAAAAAGTAATCAATTTAGAGAAGGTTTTTTTGCTTAAATGTCCCTCTCCTAATTATAATTTACACATATGTCCTACATTTTAACAGATTCACTCACATATCCCTTCCATCAAGTTTTGCATCCAAAATTCCCTTAGCGATAAAACTGTTCCACGTCACCTATAATAACACCGATTTTCACCCTGACTTGCCCTTCAATCTTAACTCAATCCTAGTTAATTAACCTTGACTTGAACCCTGAAGCCCCATCACCTGGACTTGCACCCTGAAGCCCCATCACCTAGACTTGAACCCTGAAGCCCCATCACCTGAACCCTGAACACCACCAGCTGAGCCCCCTCCACTACAACCTGAACTCTGAACACCACCAGCTGAACCCTGAACAATCTTTCGCAAACTATCTCTATTAGGAAACTTTAGATACTGCCTGCAATTAAACACAATATGAAACCATCAATACTTTCAGACAAATACATAGGTTTTAATCAGTGTAACATACATCCTAAAACAGAACCCATATGTGTACTTACAGACTAACAATACATCGTTACTTTCATTCAAACATAACCCTAAAGTTATAAGCATACAAACCAAAATCAAATGGGTTGGATCTACAACTATCATACTAAATCTCACTATAATCAGTTCACCAAATTCAATTTTTCCTGTACAGATTCAAAATCTAATAGTATATGATAATTTAAAACTCAAAATCAAACCTACAATCAACCAAAAAAAACATGGTTTAGTGAGCTTACAAAGACAACAAGACCTCGAAAATCATCAAGAGAAGCAACATGAATCTTCTTCATTTTGGTCGTACTCTTTAATACTTTATTGGGAAACAAGCATTCAAGTCCCTCTGCTAATATGGTATATACAAAACAATCCCACCTTTTAACAGATTCACCCAAATATCCTTTGTAACGGATTTTCCGTCCATTGACTGTTAAGTCAAAGTTACCAGTTCAGTGGCCCACCATAAACAATTTAATATTCGATGAAATTTACCCTATTAGCCTCAGACGCTCCAAAATTCCCAGATTACCCTCAAGTTAACTGACAATCAAACAAGAAATGGATCTCGAGGTAGATCCAACGGTGACATAATCTAGGTTAAAAGACAAACCCTAGAACATTCTCTTCTCTTATTTCCATTCTGCCGTTCTGCTATAGTTTTCTTTCTCTCTTATTCCTCTCTAACTGAAAATTGTAGATCTCTTAACAACAATCATACAAAGAGCTGATCACAATACATGAATCTTAGAGAATAATGTGTATTACATTTAATATTCGTGATGATGTATGACAGTAAGATTTACAAAGTGAAAAACAAGGGTTTGCGGTGGAGATAAAATGGAAGATTGA
>JAJJMA010083312.1:0-31720 GCA_023529015.1 Papaver nudicaule
CTAGAGAGAGTCGAGTTTGAGGTGGGTGTTAGAGATAGTCCTACATCATCTAGATCCTAAGAAGATCTGTGACGTTTAAGAGTCTTAGGCAAGCCTAACCTTACAAGCCTGTTTTCGAGGTTAAGCTCATGGGTTTCTGTCTTCTGACAATTTCAGTGATGAAATAGAATCATTACTTACACACTGCACTATATCATACATCACATTTCTCTTTAGGAAAAGAATGCCAAAATTTTCTAACAAATGAAAGCTCTCTAACTCAGGCCCAACCAGACTCTTAGCATGATTTTTGCTTTTACTCTTAGCATGATTTTTGCTTTTACTTTTTATACAGATTTAACACTTGTGAATCTGTAAGTATACTTTTATTCTCTATTTCCAACTCCTTCAGGTCACTCTATAACGGAAGTTAGAGTATTTGTAAGATTGTTGATTGTCTGTCACCTTGGGCCAGAAAGCTCCATTGCTTCAACATCCAACGTCAACTCATCTATAAAATTTGAATACCTTTGTTGTGGGTTGTCAAAGGATTGATACTTTGGTGTATCAACCTTTTGCGAAGCTTCCCATTTCTCGGCAAGGCCATCACCTTCTAGCATTCTCAGAACCTCAGACATCTTCGGCCGATAAGAAGGTTGAAATTGTGTACATAAGAGTGCAACTTGAACCATCTCTTCTACCTCAACCCTATCGAACTTGTTCCTTAGATCTTTATCCACAATTAGATTGAGTTTTCTCTCTTGATGAAGTTTTTTAACCTGCACAAACAGTATATTTACGATTAAACAAGTGCCAAAATCTTTTTGCAACGAAATTCCTCAAACAGAATCCAGGGAGAGAGAGAGAAAGAGAGAGAGAGAGTGAGAGAGATCTATTACCCAATCAAGCATTACACCTTTCTGGTTCATTGCTCGTCCAAAATCTAATGCCTTTTGACCTGTGATCAGCTCTAACAGTAACATACCGAAACCGAACACATCTGTCTTATCCGATGACTGCCCAGTTGATAAGTACTCAGGTGCTATGTGACCAACAGTTCCACGAACAGCTGTGCTTACGTGAGAATCACGATGGTCCAAGAGCTTTGCTAATCCAAAATCTCCAACTACTGCTTCAAATTCTTCATCGAGAAGTATGTTGGCTGCTTTCACGTCACGATGTATAATTCGAGGATCACACTGCTCGTGCAAATACAATAACCCTCGGGCTGTTCCCAATGCTATCTTCTTTCTTCTTGACCAGTCTAAAGCTGGCTTACCAGGAACCTGATCTGCAAAAACATGTAAAATGTGGACTCATAAGTATCTTGCTAAAGCTATACAAAAATGCTTTACAGACCGAGCAGTAACGAGGGGACAATGGAAGGACATAGGGAGATTTAGACCGTTGGTCTGTGTGGCGGTCACACCACTAGCCAACACATTCATAAAATGTCTCCCAAAACTGTCCCTGCTACCCAATTCTTTTCAATCCCTATGTCAGTGTAAGAAGAATTCCGGATTCCTAATGCTAACATATAAAAGGAATGAAGGAAAATCTGGTAAGTACTGAAGTTATTACCTCTTAACCGAGATGCAACACTTCCATTTGGCATAAAGGGGTAAACAAGGAGACGTTCAGTATCTGTCATGCAGAACCCACAAAGACGGAGTAGATTCCGATGGACTGCCAAACTTATCAGTTCAACTTCTGTTTGGAATTGGACTGCACCAGCAACTGCATTATAATCTTTCAACCTTTTAACAGCTACCACAGTCCCATCTTGCAAGCATCCTTTGTAAACAACTCCAAACCCACCCGTTCCTAAAATATTCTTCGGGTTGAAATGGTCAGTGGCCCCTCTTAGCTCCTTAAATGAATACTTCCTCAGATGACCCAAGCATACCTCTGGATCATATTGATCTGCTAAGAAACATACATAGCCGTAGAATGTGAGAAGAAAAAAAAAATTATTCACCCACTTTCGGTGTAATACAAGAAATAAGCTAATCAGCCACATCAATACACAAATTGATATGAATGGTGGATTGCCCAAGTTGAAACACGCATAATCTGCACGTAACGATCTCAAAACTGTAAACAGATGATGTACTAACCATTGACATCAAAAAAAATCTGCTGGTTGTGTCTGTATCTCCACCAGAAAAGAAACCCCGCGACAACGATAACTATAAAAACAGATCCTATACTTGCAGCAAATGCTATAATTATGTGGTGGGATGTTCGTTCCCCCACCTTTGGTTGATCTGAGAATAGCCAGGAATTATCAATTGTTTAGAACAGTTATGAATAAAAGAAACCAAATATATAATAAATGCTAAGAACAAAGCTTTACTAAAGTCACCTTTCAGAGCATCTGGTGGAAATGAAAGTGTGTCATCAGGTGAGCCAGCAGGACAGTTATCTCCTGAATTTGATCCACAAATTAACGGATTTCCAATAATTCTGAACAAACCATGAAACTAAATATCAGATAGAGCGCGAGAGACAATGAAAAAACTTAACCTCTCAAATATACAAGAGGGTGAGTATTTGTAGAGAGAGGGAGAGAGAGTGTTACTTGAAAGTTCTTGCAGGTACTTTTGGCAAGGCACCGCTAAGATTGTTGTAAGAAAGGTCCCTACATCCAAATTTCATACAAAACGATGAGTTTGCAAATTCATGCTATAAACACAGTAACATAATCATCATCAGATGTAATGCTCTGCAGAACTGCAAATAGAAAACTAAGTTAAAGAACACGAAACTTACACAAGTGTGAGACCTTCAATGTAGGACAATGATTCAGGGAAGGGTCCAGTAAGGCTGTTGTTATTGAGTCGCCTGATTCACACGAGGCAAATTAGATTAAGATTAACATTTAGCTTTAGTTCATGTGAAAATAACAAATAGTCCACAAAATGAATATTTAGACACCTAAAAAAAACAGTTTGCTTTAGTTATGGTCATGGAAGCAATATAAACTCCTACGCACTCACAGATAATTGAGGTTTCTGAGGTCTCCGATAGAATGCGGAATCACACCATTAAATCTATTATTTGATAGATCAAGAGTCTGTAGCTTCTCCAACTTCCCAATGTCAGTCGGAATAGGACCAGATATGCCGTTATTTTGCAGCAATCTACAATTGAAGGGGGGGAGGGGGGGTGTCATTACACACAAATCTATAAGATTGTGTTAGCATTTGATATCAAGATATTGTAATACTTTTGCAGCAGAATGTGAGGGTTCCACTTACACAGATTGCAGGTAAGTGAGGTTTCCGATTCCTGGAGATAAAGACCCCGACAAGTTCTGACTAGGCAACCCCCTGATAATAAAAATCCAGAAACACGTTAACTTACGCTCAACAACATGAATTAGACCAACTATTAGTTCGACAGAAAGATACTGCACTTATTTCTACCCTTAGTAAGTGAGTTAATCAAGAGTTAGAAAGAGTGTAACTCTTACAGTGCAGAGACATGGCCGTCTGTCGTGCAGGTAACCATCCTCCAGCTACAAGGATCTACTGAATTGATATCCCAGTTCTCCAACGCATTATGTGGATCATTTAGATCATTCTTGATAGCCACCAATGCCACAACTGCATTTACATAACAGAACAACTGACTATGGTTTTTCAACTAGACTATGGCATTGCAACAACTGTGCAAGACATAAAGCTAGAAAACCAAGTTTGTTTTTTTTTCATATATATTCATGAAAGCTATTAAAATAAAACATTAAATAAGGTGAAGATCAAGACATCATTTCCCTATGAACATTAAAACTACAACAGATTATGTATTTGAGAATTGGAAAGTAGAAGAAACAGAGATAAGTAGTAATAATTTGAACTAACCTTCATAGTTAATGCCAGAAGGAGAAAGAGTAGCAAAAGAACCCTCCATCAAGACCAAAACCAATGAACACACTCTCCATAAAAGGAAATTTCTCGTTTCCATACTAGTTTGTTTTAGTCCAGAAACCTACTTCTTAAAACCATAACCCAGAAAGTAGAAACAAAACACTACAGTTGCCTTATCAAAGAAACCCAGATTGCAAAACCAGCACTGTCACTGCTTCTTAAGCTAAACTCAATCAAGAATCGGTCAAAAAGTTCTCACTTTTCAGTAGTGGAATAGAATCTAATTTTCTAAACTGAACTCTAGTTCAGATCAAACCCAGATACCCCAAATAGCTAAGATTCACTGTTTTGGAAAGAAATTCCTATTCCCAGTTCAGTAAACAGAAAGAGTTCAAGTAGGAATTTTTCAGTAAAAGTCACTGTTTTGAGTATATAAGCTCAGATGAGGCAGAAAGGAAAAGAGGGTGATTTTCTCTCTATCTATTATTATTGTTGAGTAGAAATTTGAGAATGTTGAGTGTGATGATTCTTACTAGTAGTATCTTTTTGTTCACCTAATCCGCACAAATTCCATGTGGGTATGTTGTTGCTGTTGGTTTTAATCTCAGATTTCTTCTTCATCTTTTTTTGATTCTCTCGTTTCCTTCCCCATCAAACCAAACACAACCAAACACGCTAAGCCAATGCAAATACAGAAAAAGAGAAGAGAACAAACAGCAGATAAAAATAGGACTACTCGGAAATACTAGTATAAAAATATCCTTACCTCACGTCATTGGGGCATAGAAAAAAGAATGGGGCATAATTCAAAAAAATTTGAAAACTCGATCACCCGGGTGTAATTAGGCTATCCCTTATCTCAGTGTCTAAAATACCCCCATATTAAGCTACCGATTAACTCAAAATAAGTTACCGATTAAGCTAACCTAACTACAAATTAATCTACTTAGCCACCGATTAGTTTAGGTTGTGTTATTTTTGTTATTTTGAGAGAGAGTTAGAAGAAGAAGAAGAAAAAGAAGAATAAGTTTTTTGTTTTTTTTTTGAGATGGTTGTTTTGAGTGAGATTGAGCGGGGTGAATCTTCAACTCGTGAAGGTGATCATGCCACGAATTCATCTTACATGGAGGAAGCCATGGATTGTTGGAACTCTATCGTTCGGTAGATCCAGACCATTAATGGAGCCACCGAATATCCCAACCACCATCCGTACATGCACAATAAAGTAATCATTCGGTCGCTCGAAATCTTTTCTAAGAGACCGAATGTACACTCGGTAGACTTATAAGCTACCGAATTGTACTCGGTGGCTCAAATGGTTACCGAATCATATTGATTTTTGGTACATAATATTGGCCAAACCTCATCTATATTCGGTGGCTTAATTAGCTACCGAGTTATATTCGGTAGCTCATACTAGCTACCGAATATACTTGATTTTGGCTACAGAAACTTGATCAATTTTTAGTTATCATCGGCGGCTTAAAAAAGCTACCGAATATAGCTTATTCGGTAGCTCGGGTATATTATGAAGCTACCGAATGAACCTAGCGTGAGTCGAACACGCATCTCCTGACATGAAGTCAGTTGTGCTACCATTGCACCACAGATTCGTTATTAATATTAGATCAAGGAAGCAAAGCACAGGCTACTAATATGAACATTACACCATCCAAACAAGTCATGAATATAGACATATATTAATCTGGCCATTCAGAAGCATTATCCACAACTAAAACTCATAGAAAAAAACAAGGCTCTGTCTCTTTCAAAGTAATGCAAATAACTTCAAATAGGAATATTGCCATATTGGCAGTAAGGGAATCAAAACTGTAGCCGAACACTGAAATTCCCATAACATTTGAAAGTGAATTGAAAACAAGGATTAAAGTGAAGCCTCCATAAACATATCATAGACAGGCCGGACTCTGTAAGAAATTCAAGCTTCCATAAACATATCATAGAAAGGCACTGAAGCAACTTACCAGAACATGACATTTTGTCAACGGATTCTTGATTTGCTGCACTGCTAGTAAGGCTAATTTCCACATGCAAGTAGTTATCATACCTGCTGCTTTTCTTTTGAGAGCTGCACTAGCCTCCCACAACGGTGTAAAGTTGTCAGCTTCTTGATATACATGCGTAAGCTTCTGCTGAAAACCACTCAAACAAAATTATTCAACTGGGGTCTGTAACTTAGTTCGAAAGAACCAATAATAAAAATCATCACAATGTATGAGAGTCAAAGAAGAGCCTGCATGTTTCTTAATGAAATTTTGGATCAATTGCTTTATTTTGGCTGCCTCACCCACCATAGAAAACTATATGTATGTTTTCAAGTACAGACCTTACAAGCATTAGCCAAACCTAATGAAAGGAGTTCCTCCATGACTGCATCCCAGATGAGCTGCCTCATCCAATAGCTGATATTATCCATTCCTTTTTTTCCCCATTTTGACCAGAATTGAGATTTCGCCATTCTCTCTGCCATCTCATTCCCTGCACACACAAAAACCATCAACCAAAACCAACATGAAATCCCAAATGATAGGCAAAACTCATACTCAAAAGTCAAATACACAACATACATACCGAAAATGAAAATTTACCATCATTCTTATACACTATCTAACATGCTGATACCCAACAAAAAATCAGAAAATTGAAAACCCATTTTAGCAATCTACATCAAACAAAAAAAAAAAAAACTAAAATCAAAACACCACGGCTTCAATGCTTGACTCAGTTGCATCCAAAAATCACAGAAAATATTCACAAATCCCTTAATAAAAATTTCACAAAAATCCCTAGATTTTTCAATCAGACAACACTAATTTCATCACCACCCTAAAAATTCACAGAAATCAAATTCAAATGGAAAACCCATTTTAAATCATCTACCAACTTAGATCTAAAAACCCAATTTATATTCACAGAAATCAAATTAAATAATAATAGCTATCTTGACTTCAAAAAATTTCGCCATGCTTCTTCTTCTTCTTCTTCCTCCTCCTCCTCTAGTTATAGAGATTTAACCTAAACCAAAAAAATCCAAAGATTTAATCATCAAATAAACAAAATTCTTCAATCTGTTGCCGACGAAGATGTTGAGCAGTCGGGTTTGGAAATAGAAGGAGATGAAGAAGAAGACGAAGAGCTGTTGCTGCTGCTGAGAAAAAGTAGATTGATGGTTTATAATCTCGGGCAGAAGATGAAGGAGATGAAGAAGAAGAAGAAGAAGAAGACGAAGAGCAGAGGAAGGATTTTGATTTTTTTTTCGGTAGAACCTAGGTTAGTTTTAGGGTAATATAATCTCTCAAGGGTAGTACAGACAGTTTACATGTTTGGGAAAGGTACCGTACAACAGGTTTTTCGCCTACCCATTTAGCCACCCCTTAACACGTCCAAGCGGCTCGTCGAATAACCGAATTATGCCCCCATTCTTTTTTCTATGCCCCAATGACGTGAGGAAAAATATCCAATTTTTACTTCTTTTTTCTTTTTTACTTCTTGGATTGATTGAAAAGAAATAAAGAAAAGAAATGATGAGACAAAAAATGGATTATATTTGAAAATGAAAATTCCAGGTTGGTAAATTTTAAAGAGTTAGAGAAATCACGTGCTAAGGTTGTCTGTCTGCAGCAGTTGCTGTTGTGTTGTTTTGTTTGTTGTTTTTAAAATAATGGACTTCTGTTAAAGTTTCTGAAGCTTTTTCCTTTTTTAGGCAGAGGGGTGTCTTTTTTTTTCTTTTGAAAAGGTCAGACGGATGTCTCTAATGTGCACCCATGTACTCAGAATGTGATGTTTTCCGAGACCCGGTCTTTGTTTGTGAAATAACTTGGACTGAGTTTAGGCAGTGTTTGTCTACATGAGCTGAAATACAGAACGTTGCAATTATCGGATTATCATCGTCTCCCTGAAATTGCCATTGATCAACAAAGTGGGGTGATGGGAGATTAACTCAACTCTTGAATCATTGTTTTCATCTATAAACTTGGACCAGTCAACAAGAATGAATAGTCGCTTTTGGTGTGGCTAGGAGCAGTGACCTACTGGTCTAAATGGACTACAGTGACATAAGTAATGGGGATCTACACTAGTCACATCAAATGGTGGATCTCAAATATCTTAGAGATAATCAGCCTACCAAGTCAAACCCACCGTCAAACCCACTTATGACGTAATATTGACTTGGTTGACTTTCTAAGTTTTCTATTTTTCTTTTGTTTCTAAAGGAAACAAAAAATTTAAATTTTTTTTTAATCAAAAAACGAAAAGGGTTTTCTTCACATTCTTCGTCGTCTTGTTTCAGGTAAACATCTGAAAAATTGTGTTTTTCTACATTTTTCAGTTCAAAAAAAAAAAAAAAAAAAAAGAAAAATCAACTCTTTTCTTATCTCTCTCTCACTCACGAAACATCTCCCATAGATCTGTACAAGGTAAAATAGAGTAACAAAACCTGCAATTTTATTTTGTTAATTTCAAATTGGGTTCTTGAGTTTCTTTGTTTAATTGGTCGTTTCTTTAAGTTTTTTCAAAACAATTGATCAATTATATCATACTTTTGAACCATTTTAAACAAAACCCTTGTTTCAATTTTGTGAGTCTGATGTGGGTTTTGATTTTTACTGAAAAATTGTGTTTTTACTGTATTACAGGAGCATTCTTTCTTTTCTGACACAGGGTAATGTAGATGAAGAAGCTCGCTAGATTGCAATTTCTAAAGAAGAGAGATCCAAAGGATTCTGCACTCCTGTACGTAGCACTGAATAGAGTGCAAGTTTTGGCTGAACTATCCAAAGTTATCAATAATGAAACGGATAAACCCTTGGTTGCATTTCTCTCACGCAATTTCCAGGTATGTTTTGCTAGATTGTTTTGTTTACCAAACAACTTTCCATTTGTTAGGGCATTGTCCGGTCAAACCCACTGGTGTTGGTATGTCAAGCTAGTTGTCAGTTTTAGGTGTCAAAACACAATTCTTGATTTAGTCTATTATAGTTTAGATTTCGGAATTGAGATATAGACGAAGTAGCAGAGACCTTGAAGACGAAGACTGTGTTTACAAAAAAGACATCAAATATTCTTCATCGACAAAAGGTTAGTAGGAGTTATGACTTTATATGGAAATTCTTTTATTCTACTTATTCTATCTTTCGAAATAGTCGGCTACTTTAGTAGAGTTATAGCGATTGAGATTTGTACTCTTGTCTACATAACCATGAATTATGTTAGTATGTGTATGTGTTCCCACCATACTAAGGTTACAAGGTGCATGAGATAGATTCAATACATTTTCCGTAGCAATGGTTTGCTTGCAAATCACATGTAGGAATCTGGGTGAATCTAAAGGAGTACTCTAGAGCAGAGTCCATGGATTATAGCTGAGGGCGTCTCACACGTCTAAGTACTGGCCCAGCCCAGAACTTCCAGCGGATCCAGTTTAAACCCTAATCTGAGTGACGGCGGTTCACGAACCGGTTCGTGAACAGTGGCTCCGAAAATTTCTTCTGAGTCCCAAAACGATGATTTGTACGCGTACATGTACGTGAACCACAGTTTCAATTCATTTGGCTGGAATTCAGACGGACGGTTCACGAACCGTCCAAGAGAATATTCTGCGGGAATTTCACACGGGTTAAACAACTAATTCCTTATCTCTTAGTTGGACTTGGTTTATCACGAAATATCTTATGTGGTCCATCTAATGAATCTCAATGAGTTAATAAGATAAAGGTATTCTCATGGTCATTGGATTCCTATCTTGAAGTGGTTAAAAGCTAATAAACCACTAGGCAGATAAATGTTAAAGGAATTCCAATTGAGATTAACCTGTATTTATTTGTGTGCAAGTCAAGTAACTGGCACGTTTTACACGGGCACTTGCTAACTTGTAGGTTAAGAAATATGTTGTTTTATCTCAAAGCTACCTATCTTATTGAGAGCTATAAATAAAGGATTAAAGAACGAAAACCACAAGCATCAAACATACAGGAAGTTTTGGAATTGATCGTAAACTCTTTGCACTTCGGTGTAAGCTTGTTGTGGTAGTCATCCTCTATTAGGTAGCAGTTCCTCTGTGGGATTTACCTAACAACTATAAAGACTTCTCTTGAGAGTTGGGAAGCACAGGTAGGCGATAATGTACCTTTGTGGTTATTATCAGATTGACCTGTAACCTTGGTAATCTGATCACGTTCTTGTCTATTCTACGGACCTTCTCTTCTGCAATAAGGCCATTCAAGAACTGATACGTTACATACAAGGTTGAAGGAAGCAACGTACGAATGCACTCGGTGTTGTAAGACCTAGTTAGCTCCAGTTGTGTAAGTTTCATAAGTGATTCTTTTCACAGCTGAGGTAGAGACAAGTTAGGCATAGTTTAATCGGTTTACTTGTCAGCCCCCGCTTGTAAATTAGATTTCTGTATGACCTAGAGCAACCCAAAGGAAGTCAACTTGCGTATGTTAAATTGAAGAGGACAGTTCGAAACATACATTCAGTAACTAAGGTTGCAAAGCCGGTATTGTTGACATAAGCCTTTAACAGCGGTTAAAGCAACTCATAGGCCTGTAAAGGACGTCAACTAGGGAATCAAGTGTGTATAGTCTTGCGGGATCCAAGAGACGTAAGGAGTGCGACAGTAGCCAATTCGCTTGGAGGGCTGGAGTTGGTCTCTGGTACATCTCAGGCCGAAGTCTTATAGTAGGCTAGCGTTTGTGGACAGTTAGTAGCGTGTGGTATTCAATCTGGACGAGGTCACGAGGTTTTTCTACATGTCGTAGTTTCGTCGTTAAAAAAATCTCTGGTGTCTTGTGTGCTTTTACTTTCCGTATTATATCTCTGATTATATAGTTAAAGCAAACACAAGAAGTACGTTATACGCAACCATCGAGTAAGACCATAATCCATCTAAGGGATTTTCCAAGACTTGTCTTGAGTTGGACTGATCACTTGTGATCCTACTCCGGTTAACGGATTTGGATATTGATTTTTGATATCGTCCATATCTTACCATAAGACTCACGAGCCTAAACGAAAAGTTGGTTGTATTCTGGTACCCCTGTTTTTTCAATTGGTAACAGAGCCGGTAAACACATTAAAGGCGTAATTGTCTGTGTTTATCGAGGCTTGTGAATTATGGAACAAAGCGTAAGAGCTTGCAACGTACCACCAAAGTTTGATGGCACCAATTGCCTATGGTGGAAAACTGTTATGAGATCGTTTTTGCAAGCCCGAGATTTCAAATCTTGGGTTTATGTCGACAAAGGTTACACATCACCAACTATAGAGGTTGGAGGTGAGTCGATCCCCAAAGACATAACGGATTATGATGAGGTGGAAATTCTAGCCGCTAAGCAAAACTATGATGGGCTTAACACTATCATTCATGCAGTAACACCTGATCTTTTCCATCACGTGGTCACATGTGAAACCTCGCAAGAGGCTTGGATTAGATTAAGGACCGTATTCGAAGGGAATTCAGCAGAAAAATAAGCTAGACTTGAAAACCTAATGTCTGACTGGGAAAACCTTTGAATGCTTGAGGATGATATCTTTGAAGAATTTAACCACAAATTGTCTGAGATAGTGAATGCCTGTCACACCTTAGGAAAAGCTATTTCGGAAAGGGACATTGTGCGTAAAATTCTAAGGTCATTACCTTCAAGATACGAGTCAAAGAAACATGCCATCCAAGAAGTTCATGGCTTGACTATAACAAGAAGTGACCTTGTTGCTAAGTTAAAGATCTTCGATCATGAGCGAAAAGATGAAAAGAAATCTATCGCTTTTGAAGTTGTAAGCACTCCGTGCACCTACTCTCCACAAAAAAATTCATGGGCCGATGAGTGTGAAAGCCTTGACAACGAAGAAGTGGATATGGAATTGTCTCTGATTACACAACAACTAAAGGATCTTATCATATCTAGAAGAGACAAGAAATTTAGGAGAAGAGAATCCTTCCCAGAACTAAAACCAAATCCTGACAGGGATGAGGATGACTTTGGTGATGTGCAATGTTTCAAGTGTCAAGGCTTTGGACACATGAAAGACATATGCTCTAGTAAGGATTACTATAAAAAGGGATAATGCTCTCTCTGCTCGGTTTGATGATATGTCTCACCAACATGAATTTGAACTAGATCATGAAGAAATTGATCTCATGGCAAATGTTTCAGATGAAGCTGACGATTTAATTCATAAATTGATTAGCAAGAGCGGGGACCTATTTCAAGAAAATCTTCAACTAAAAACTGATCTTGAAAAGGTAGAGAAAAACCTTCTCCTGAAAGATCATGAAATTGAGAAATTAAGTAGTGATCTCTCTTCAACTTTATCACTTAAGGATAAAGCCCTAAAGAATGATCTCCACACTTTTCTTGAAAGATATATATATATATATATATATAGTTCATACATCCTGTAAAGTCATAAACAAAGATGGCTTATGTTACAAGAAGTGTTACGAGGAGTTGTAAAAGTGAAGTTGTGAAAGTTGAGCTCTGTGAAGGGATTAAATGCAAGAAAAAAAGGACTCCTGCAAAGATATTGGACTACGTCCAAATTTTCCTGATCCAGAGACTCATGCTATTAACTCGAGAGAAACAATTGTATAAAATCGATTACGAAAGGAAGAAAGCTTTATTCCATGAAGACAAAGCCCAACGCTTCAGGAATAGATGTACTCATTATACATCATTGTTACGTGATTTAAGTGGTCTTTCTGAAGAAGATACCAAGAATACTGCACGCATCATAGATCAATTCTTTGATGAAGTCGAATCTCGAGACTGTGAAAAGCTAAATAAAGGTTGAGGTCATACAACTTTGCTATCGTGTCTTCACAATAAAAGTAGTTTGCCTTTTCATGCTTTTTAGAGTTTTTCAAGCATGTACTACTTTCTTAGTGTTCATTAATAAAAAGTTCTTTTTAGATTTGATATTAATGATACTTGTAATACTTGATTTTTCTACCTCAATCTTATGCATTGCATACATGACCTTACTCATTACTTGTAATGATTCAAGGTGAAAAAGCAGGGGTACATAAATATGTGGATACCCCAAGTCCAATAAGGCCTAATGGGTTTCAGTCATGTCTAGTAAGGCCCAATTAGAGAAGGGTCAAAGGGCTTGGGCGGGAATTAAGAGATAAGGAATGGTAATTATGTAAATAATGGTTCAGGGTGTAAAACAATAAAGATAACCTGAGGGGTAAAGTATGAAGTGTGATGATGTAACAAAAGATTGTAATGGAATTCGAGAGGTCAAGATCGAACAAGACTCGCCTAAACCAAGAAATGGCCGTTCGAGTGTTGCTTCAGTTACAAGAAGAGGATTTTAGGGTTGGTTTAGGGAGGGAAGCAGAGAAAGACGAGATCAGAGAATTGCTATGATTTTCTGTGATATTGAGATTGATATTGCTAGATAAGGATGAATATTCAGTTCTCACTAGATAATAAATGCTGAATGAGAAGAGTTAATCAATTATCGATAAGATAGACTTGATTATACTTGCACTGAACTGTTGAACTTATCTGTTCTTGGATGAGATTATTTCCAAACTGGTCGAGTGACCTATTTATAGCGATATATTCTCAACTGATCTCGTAAGAAGTGGAAGAAGTGGAAGAGTGGGAGTGTGGAGTAAGTGGGGCAAGTCTTGCGCCTAACATCAGGGAAGAATAAACCGTCCACTACCTTATCCCATCTTCTCAGCAACGTTCGCACGAGTTAGTTTTCTTTCCCGTTAAGTGATTGAGCCGTTGCAATCACACGTGCCGTAGACCGCCAAACCAAAACCCTAAAGAATATCCCCCCATGTAACTTACTTGATTCTCGTAAGATTTGTTAAATATTTGTTATTTGTTAAGTCAAATTTGACTAGTGCAAGTCGTACCAATTACTGGTAAACTTAAGACTTTGCGATAAGATAGAGATTAAGCGATAAGCTTTGAATATCTCTTTGAGATTTGGTTTAAGGATTGAGCCGGGCAATCGCCATTTAAACCAATGAGATCAATCTAAGGGTTGAGCTAGCAACCGCCAATTAGACTGAGAGGATTTCAACAACTCTCTGTGGCATTAGTCAAATAAATACGACTTTTGATTTGCCATAAACAAGGGAAATTGGTTTGTGGCATGTAATGCACCAATTCCCTGAATAATGAAGACATATGAATGTCAAAAATAATATAAGTCATAGCCATGAGCCATGATTAAGAATTATAGCACTGATTGATAGAAGCAAGTCCATAATCAGGAAAAAACAGACGAATGATGCTATCACAGCGTAGCCATCATCAAGAATGCATAAGCATTGCCAATTCAAGACCTAAATATAGGCCATAACAATTATAATAAGCCATGTTGCATGGTATAATAATCTTATTGAGAAGTTAGGCATATGCGTAAAGAGGTAAGCCATAACATTTATGTTATTTTCGGATTTCTGAACAGCTTGCATGTCATCCATTAATTAAAGAGGAAATTGAACAAAAGCCCCTGGTTTTGTTGGGCCTTCACACTTACCCTTATGAGGGTTAAAATTGAAGTGGGGCTGGATCCGGATAAATTTTAATCCCAAAATTAACCTTTCGTTTATTAGAGATATCTGACGACAGTTCGAAATCTGAGAGAGAAATAGAAAGCCAAAGATAGATTTCTTCGATTCTTCACAAACAAAAAAAAATTATCATCATGTTTCAGAACTTCAATTTCTTCTTCTTCCTTATCTTATACTCTGAATTTCAGTGATTTTTAGGTCAACGGTGGTGCGGAGATGGTTTTTTAGGGTTCGATTTTTAGGTTTCAGATTCATAACGAATTGCAATTTCAGAGATGATCATAATAAATTACAATTTTGATTCATCGAAGATGAAGAACAAGGGATTTTAAATTGAGAGAGATTTATACGTTTTTCAATTCAAAGAGATGCATGCGGTTCCTGTTGAATTCATCCTGCAATCAATTCTTAACGTCGTCGAATTGCAAGGTATGTTTTTGTAAGGTTTAATTTCGATTTGATTAGATTTCGATGAGGAAGAATACAATTGTATAGATGTCATTCTGAATAAGCCGGTTGATTCCAATGCTACAATGCCTAATTTTGAACGTTGTTGTTGTCAAGTAAGATATTTTGTGTCGTTTCATTCTGTAACAAGGTTTAGAAAAATCTGGTTACGCATAAACTTTGTTGAAATTACTTGCTGAGCAGATGATTTTTTCGAAATTACAGTGTTCCTAGTCTAGATAGATATTGAAAATTTTTGGACTTATGATAAACAAACACCTTACTTGATAAGAAGTGTAAACAAGCCTAACGAACTGTTAAACACGGTAGCGACCAGACCTGGCGTTAATAAAATAGAGCTATGGTTGCGAAACCCTTCTCTTACTCCTTGTAACTTTATAAAATCTCTTGAACTTGTATGGTTCATCCCATGATTATTTTAGGGAGAAGTTTTGCAATGCACATGTATACTACTAGTAGTAGTATTTGGACAACAAAGGATTATTAGCTACGCTAAACATATGTTTTTGTAGATTTTGTTGATTTTAGAATTTTTGAACTTAGTAGAGCTTGTGCGGATGCATATAGGGTTGTGTTTCTGATGGGTTTTTTGATTGCTTTTGCAAGGTGGAATAAGGTATGGATATTTCAGCCAAGAAATCGGGTGATGAGTTGGATGTTCCTACTTTCAGTGCTGAAAATTTGCAAAGCAACATGAAGGTCATCTACTATAGGTTCGTATTTTATAACTGCTATCTTTTAATGATTATCAAAATTTTGTTGTTCAGTGATAGACTAGCTGAAAATATGCGGTGTACTTTTCATATTTCACTACAAGTCCTAAGTTATGGAGTTAATTATTTCTTTGCTGATTTGTTTACTACTTCAATAAGGATGAAGTTGATGGTGCTTTATGGACGACAAGAATCGTAAAGCAATTGCTGCAGCAGGAGGTGTCGAGCCACTGATATCTTTTATCTTTCTTACTATTCAGTTCTATGTGGACTGGCTAAGAGTAAGCCTACATATGGCTTTACTGTTAATCTTTCTGCACATACATGTTAGGTGTGGTTCTTGCTACTAAATTGCTTTGCATATCTTACTCATGTTGGTAATAAGTTAGCGTATCATACTTCCATTATTTAAGTAATATTTGCACTTCATTTATCATGACCTTGGTATAATCATAACTTATTAGGCCTTAAATGAAATTTTAGTTTATAATTTCCTTCATGAATCTGTGGTGCAATGGTAGCACAACTGACTCCATGTCAGTGGATGCGTGTTCGAGTCACGTCGGGTTCACTCATTCGTGTCAACTTGCCAACTTAACAACTAATTTTGGTGTCTAGTTGGCAACTAGACACATAAAATGTTGTCTAGTTTGCAACTAGACACCAAAATCTGGTGTGCACGGGGTTCCTGTTCACCTAATTTTGGTGTCTAGTTGGCAACTAGACACATAAAATGTTGTCCAGTTTGCAACTAGACACCAAAATCTGGTGTACACATGGTTCCTGTTCACCTAATTTTGGTGTCTAGTTGGCAACCAGACACATAAAATGTTGTCCAGTTTGCAACTAGACACCAAAATCTAGTGTGCACAAGGTTTTTGTTGCATACAATCATGGTGTCAAGTTGGCAACTTGACACCAAAATCTGGTGGTGTAAAGTCATGTTGGAACTATAATTTGTCGGCGGCGGCGGTAGCGAGGGAGGTGGTGATTGCTGGAGGCGGCGAAAGGTGGTGGTGGTTGTTGTTGGTGTCGGTGGTGGTGGTTGCATGAGGAGGTTAGAGTGGTGGTGGTTGGTGGTGGCGGTGGTTGTTAGAGGGGCCGTGGTGGTGGTTGTTGGTGGTGGTGGTGGCGGTTGCTGGAAGAGGTCATAGTGGTGGTTGGTGGTGGTGGTGGTGGTGGCGGAGTTGGTGGTTGTTGGTGGTGGAGGTGTGATAGTGGTGGTGGTGGCGGAGGTGGTGGTTGTTGGTGGTGGAGTCGCGATAGTGGTGGTGGCGGAGGTGGTGTTGGTTATGGTGTTGATGGTAGGAGGTGGTGGTATAACATTTTTGTGTTTTTGAAATATAAAAATGTTATGTAGAATAGAATGGGAAAGAATTACATAAGAGAGGGTATTTTAGGAATGAAATTATAGTAAGGGTATTTATAAAGTTGAATAAGGCTAAATTTGTGGGGTGGAAATAATAGGGGTATTTAATTAATGTTCTCTTAATTAAATCGCCCAGGCCAGCCTATTTTAGATAAAATTCTGAATTTTTAGTATGTTGTAGATAACTCACAGAGAAAAATCTTCCGTGAAGGAAGCGCCTCCTAATTCTTCACGGATTGGGCTGTAAAAATCGTGCACCAAAGAAATACGTGAGCTGAGCTGCCAGATTTCCGAACTTGATTAGGAAACTAGAGTATTATGGACTTAATAAAATCCATAATCCTCTAGGATTTGGATCAGTGGGACCCATAAATAGGGGGAGGCTAGGAAAAGATAAACTCTAGCTCAAAGGGGGGCAATGGTAGCCACGAGAGAGAGGGAGGCCACGAGCACAAGCAAAGGAAAACTGTAAGGCCTCCAAGGTTTGGCCACGCCCTGACTTTGGGCCTCCAAGATTTGGCCAAGGCATAGCCATGGAGCTCCAAAATTAGGCCAGAGCAATAGCGTGGGTACCCATAATCAAGCCAAGGAGGTGGTGTGGGCACCCAAGTGCCAAGGCACGCCAAAGACATGGATATCCAAAACTAGGGCAGGGATTGGCCATGGGCCTCCAAGAAGAGGGGACGTGAGCACAAGGATAAGGAATTGTCGTGGATAAAGATTAGGAATGGCCAAGGTGTGGCCGTGGGGATAAGCGCAAGGAATAGGCCAAGGTGTGGCCGGGGTTAAGCGCAGGGAATAGGCCAAGGTGTGGCCGTGAGGATAAAGCTTAGGCCAAGGGCGTGGCCGTGAGGATAAAAGCTTAAGCTAAGGCGGTCGTGAGCAGGGCAAGGAGTGGCCATGGGCCTCCAAGGGTTAGGCGAGGCAAAAGATGTGGATACCCAAAGTTAGGCCAAGCTAATGTCGTGGGCATCCAAAGCTAGGCCAAGTCAACAATGTGGGCATCCAAAATCAGGGCAAGCCATTGCCGTGGATACCCAAAACTAGGCCAAGCTAATGGCGTGGGCATCCAAAACTAGGCCAAGGCATGGCCGTGGATGCCCAAAGCTTGGCCAAAGCAATGGCGTGGGCGTCTTGGCCAAGGAGATGACCATGCATACCCCTCAACAGGCCAAAGCCGTGTACATCCCATTGCTAGTGAACGACCTAGGGTTTGGCTCGAGCATGGGCTAGGTTAATGCGCATGCGTAGGTATTTTTACGTATAGGCCAGGGATATGGACCATGCTACTAGGCTAGGGTCGTGAGATATCAAAATACGTCTAATGGTAATTTAAATATCTTATCCCTACTATAAAATAAATTCATACCTTATCACGAGCTATTCCAGGATGCCAGAAATTGATGCGAAATTACTCCTGTGACCTCCTCGCCAAAAACCACCATCAACATTAAGTCCCCTGCGCAGCATGGAACCGTGAGTGTTCCAGGGTGAGCACAAAGTTGAAGGATCAGCCACATCCGCATAGAAGCCTTATCCACGAACATAGAATCCAAACAGGGCCTAAAGACCAAGCCCGCTCAAGCGACACCCAGAGAATCCTAATTAGGTTAGGACTCCCAAAATCGTGCGTGATATACCTTCAGGATAGACACAAGCTAAGGACTTCAACGGGTATAACCTTATCTCCACACTTGTCGATCCACTTGTAGATGCATCTGAGTCAACTCCTCTTATGTAGGCAATAATTACTTCTAGAGTTTAAATTCTCAAAACCCTAAAATTCAAAATTACTCCGCGCCTATAAATACATGCACCCAGCAACGCCCTGGATTATACTTTCTCCATATATCTTCTGATTTTTCTTATATCATGTCGAGCAACAGCAGCAGTGATGTTCCTTTGAGCCAATTTATCAAGCATAGGACTTGGATTCCCAACTCTGTAAGTAATTCTTCACTTGTGCTTCTTCATATTTCTTTAGAAATTCATTAATCATGAGTTAACTGTAGAATGAGGAGGGAGGAGATAGCAGTACCAGTAATCCACGAAGCAAGATGCCAAAGACAAGCAACTCTTCACCAGTAAATCCCCTTCTTTATGCATCTCATTTATTAAACACAGGAATATTTTCTTACTCTTTATTCTTTGCAGATTCGTAAAAAGAGTGTTCACGCTCCCCCAAGGAAGATAACCGAGATTCCCCACTCCCCCACTTACAGTCCTGTTTCAGTGGTAGACCTTGAAGATCACGTCCCTCCTAGGAATAGCATTAGGGCAGGCCTTCCTTTTGATCCTGAGATGCTATCCTTATCCCAAGAATACAAATCTGTTGGCGGTTTCTTAGTTCGGAAGAAGTATGTTTCCCTGTATACGAAAATATGGAGAAAATATGGCCACATAGCAACTACCCAAGTCTTGGGTAAGGATTGCTCAACGGTCTTGGTGTCCATGATCTCGTTACTGATGCCGATGATATCAGAAATGGAGCAGGAGTCATTGCACAAGGTCACCTTGTCCACCATTCTAAAATGGGAACGTTTGCTCTCTTCCGCCGAGAATGTCAAGTTCAGGGTTGGATGGCTTCAGGCGCGTCTTCAAAAAATGGACCGGTTGTCTTTTCTAGCAGATGGCCCTGATCCCGAGATCATCGATGAAGACGAAAAAGCCATTGATGAGGAAGTTGAGAAGGTCAATCAAATGGTGGAAAGCCTGAAAACCCTGGAACATGAGATTGCCGCAGAGCTGAAGGCCAAAGAAGAAGCAAGGGAAAGGGAAATGAAGACCCTTAAAGAGAAAATTGCAGAAGAAACTGCGAAAGTGGGAGAAGCTATCCAAAATTTGTCGGCTAAGACTGCGGCGTTTCAGGAGAAGATGGAAAGCTTGTATCAGAAAGATTATGCACTCTTGGAAGGCTTATTCTGAAGAGAAATTTTTATTTTTGAATTGAATTGAATAAACAGTATTTTTCTGAATGAAAAGTTTTTATAAAAATTGTAATTGTTAAGTGCAAATGAGGCTTGCACTAATTTGGAAGGAATCATGAAGTTTTTTTACAAAGAAGTAGTCAGAATTTCATACGTAATAAGGTTTGAGCCATTTTCCATTGATTACCGTACCTTCGGGTTTTCCATCTAAGGTAGCGATTTTGTAGTAGCCACTAAGCACCGCTTTAGTCACCACATATGTCCCATCCCAATTAGCTGAGAATTTTGGAGCTGACATATCCTGCTGAACATGCTTGGCAGTCTTTAACACCAAGTCCCCAACTTGGAAGACTCTTGGATTTACTGCCTTATCATATGCTCTAGAAATCCTTCTTCTGTAAGCTTCCGCGTGAGCTTCTGCTTTCGTACGCCTATCTTCAACAGTATCCAATTCCGCAAACCTAGAACCAGAAATGTCGGTGTATACCCCACTAGCCATGGCGATGCGCGCCGAAGGAATCTTGATTTCAGCTGGAAGAATGGCATCAGTACCATATACCATGGAGTATGGAGAAGCTCCCGTAGAACTCCTTGGAGAAATTCTGTATGCCCATAACGCCATGGGGAGTTGTGTATGCCAAGACCGCTGGTTATCATGAACGGTTCGACTCAGAATCCGGATCAACGTCTTGTTAGTACTTTCAGCTTGCCCATTCCCCTTAGGATAATAAGGTGTAGAACAAATATGCTGAATACCATATTCCTGAAGTAATTCCCCTACATCTTGATTGACAAAAGGCGAACCATTATCTGTTATGATGTGCTTAGGAATTCCAAACCTACAGATGATATGCTCCTTGATAAACTGAGCTATGTTAACACCCTTGGTTTTCTTAAGCGGAATCGCCTCTACCCACTTCGTGAAGTACTCAGAAGCGATTATAATGTGCTCATGTTGTAAAGAAGACGCGGGATTGATCTTTCCAATAAGATCAAGTCCCCAGCTATAAAACGGCCAAGGACTGCTGATGGATTGCAGAGGAAGACACGGAGAGTGTATGAGGTTATTATGAACCTGACACTGATGGCACCTTCGAACAAACATGGCAGCATCGTCTTCCATAGTAGGCCAATAATATTTTTCATGAATTTGTAAAAATAATTTCTTCTTACCTTGATGTTCGCCTTCATGCATCTCCTTGAGTATAGTACTAGTCTCCGGATCTGCCAAGCAGCGTAATAAATCTCCACCAAAGCTTTTGCGGTACAGAATTCCTTCGTGAAAGACGAACCTTGCTGCTCGTCTTTTCAATCTTTCTGCATCTTTCTTTTCAGCAAGTAGAACATGATCCCGAAGATATTGGATGTAAGGCTCACGCCAATCTTTGACGGGATGTACCATCAAGGCTTCATAATGGTGCACAGCAGATTGGCACTTACTGCAAGAGCCCTGTATTTCTCTAGATTGAGTTTCCATGGTGGGCCAGTAGTATCCCAACCGTTGGAGTCGTCTGTATAGAGTGACCACTAGACTTTGTCCGCATATTTCCTTATGGACATGATGAAGTCGTTGTTGGGCTTCGATATCTCCAAGACATCTGGATAAAGATCCATCTGAATTCCTATGATAAAGAATTCCGTGTAATAAGAAAAAGTTCTTCAGGTCTTTGAGACGAACTTTCCTTTCTGGTGATGATTGAGTGAGTTCATCAATGACAGGTGTCCTCCAATCATGTATTGCTGGCTCGCTAGTTTGTGCTAACCAAGTCGATGAGAGCGTACGCCTGTGCACAGTGAGAGTCGTTTCCATACCTTCGAACCGTAACTTTGCAGTCAATGTTGCTAGACAATCAGCATGCATGTTGTTAGTTCGACCGGTATGAATGATAATAGCTTCAGAGAAACGAGTTAATAATCTCTGTGCTTAGGCGCGAAAAGGAGCTAGAGTGACCTCCTTCAATGAGTAGACGCCATTCATTTGATTCACTAGTAATTTGGAATCGCCCCTGATCTCCAGGTTGGTAGCTCCCGCTTGTTCAGCCAATGATAATCCAATCAGGAATGCCTCGTATTTCGCTGAATTGTTAGTACATCGGAAGTCTAATTTGAATGAGTGTGAGAATACCTCGCCGGTAGGAGAAACCAATACTATTCCAGCTTCTCCAGTGTTGTTACTTGGCGTAGCGGAGCCATCGAAGTATAGTAACCAAGTATCCACCTTGACCAAGGATATTTCCGGGAATTCCCCAGGTACATCTTCATGCAGGGCGGTGGCAATCAAAGGCTATCGAGGCCATAGGTACCCGTTTTGCCTCAGTATACTGGGTGAATATCGAGGATACTAAGTATCCTCCGAGAGAACATGAGGGTGTTCTAATAGTTCATTTATCCCGAATAAAGTAGGGAAATTATGGTGGGTAGCTGCTATGCTTTTGCCTCGATAATAAAGTAGCTCAATGGGGGAGTGCCGGTCAAGGCTGGAGCTTAGACATGGTACTATTCTCCTATCGCGGCCTAGAATTCGACCCATCTGCGTCTCGTCAACCCCTCCTCGAGGCAATATTTGGATTTTTAGAGGAGGTCCCTCGGCTGTGTAATTCGCTTATCATTCCCGTGAATGTAAGCAAATTAGCTACCTCGGGGTTCCATCCACCTTTAAAGGTAGATGTTAATCCCATTTATTGTCCCCTCGACGCCTCAGAAAGAGAGGTCCTCATGGTCGTGTGGTAGTGGGTCCAAATACTTCATTAGCTTATGTATCCTAGATGCAAAGTACCCACAGCTAACAGGGTGTCTTGTGGGTAGAGGACTGTGTCATATAGCTCGTAGGGCCCTTACGGCTTATATGAACATCAACTTTGTGCCTGCTATTCGAGGTCTTTTTATTTTTGGCATCTGGGCCTTGGCGTTAAGGCCTTTTAATTTCATTGCGTCGAGGCACTAGGGGAGATATGGCATTGTGGCTTATTTGATTTATATGGCGTCAAAGCCTTTGGAGAGTTGCCTATTCGGGTAGGACTTCTGTCTAGCCGAGTAGGATCTGGAATTTGGATCGAAGTATACTGCGTCGAGGAGTGCAATATTTTTTAACTACAACAGGCCAAGCTGCTTCCTTTATTCTTTCATTCTAATACTGACATTTCTTATGTGTTGCTTACATATAAAGTTCCAGTTAAGGTGTTTCAGGTTCTTTCCCTCAACTGGGGTGCTTAGTTTTTGTCCTTCGAGATTAATTAGTCTGTAAGTATCGTCTCCGAGTGTTTTTTCGATCACGTATGGCCCAACCCATAATTGGTCCTCCAGAGTATCCTTTCCAATGTTGCTCAAGCTCGACTTGCTAGTTGATTTTCTCGGCATTAGTACCTTGTTGCTTGCCACGAGGAATTGTTCTTTGTTTTCGGGGCAATGAACCTTTCCCTTATTGATAGGTCGAGCGCCTTACTTGTAGGATGTAGGGCTACTCATGGTGGTGCCAGTCATTCCATCCTCGACTTCAGCTATAAACTCCCTTATGCAGGACTCTGTTATCTTTGGGTGTTTGGCTTGGTTTGGGGAATCCTGCCTCGTGTGATCCCTCGCTTGAATATCAATTCTGTTGCATACACGAGCTTCAGTGGGATCACCTAGTATTTCTGCGATTCCAAGTGGTGTTGGGAATCAGATTCTTCTGTGAAGTGTGGAGGCTACTCCCATGATGTTATGTAGCCAAGGCCTTCCCACAATGGCATTGTAAGGAGAGTCTATGTCGACCACGCAAAATGATGTTGGTTGTTCCATCTTTCCTACATGAATCATTAACGACAACTCTCCCCTGGGCATCGAGGGTTTTCCATTGAAACCATAGAATTGTACGAGGAGGGCACCAAGGCTCTTTCTTTTCCAGATATCTAATCATATGTTCTCCCAAAGAGTATGTCAACAGAACTTCCCGGGTCTACCAGTATTGTAGGCATCGCAGTTCCCTCGATATGTAGTGTGATAACTAGGGGATCATTGTGCAATCTTCCTTCGTCAGGGATATTTGCTGCCGAAAAGAAAACTGGGCGCCTCTGCCACTCTTCCAGGTGCCCTTTCATTGCTACACTTCATATTTCTTTTCCTTCAAAGTCTCTTTTATGAATTCTATCAATATGGATGCCTTCGAGATTTCTTCCACAGATGTATGCATGAACTATGAAGTTGCAGTCATCGAATCTTGGGATGCTTCGGTCAATAGTTATTACGTACGCCTCGTGCTTCTTCTCCTCTTTTGGTTGTGGCAGGCTTGGAGGTGGCTTTGGTAGTTCAAGGAAGTGCTTGAATTTTCCTTTTGAAATGAAAAAGTGAATCTGGTCCTGCGCAGTGACGCAGTCCTCTGCTGTGTGTCCATAGAATTAGTGGAATTGGCAATAATCTCTAGAGTTTCGAGTATGCTTTGGTTGGTTTCCCCTGCTTCTTGGGTGTCTCATCTCGCTTGCCAGCTCGGATTGCTCGATGCTTCGAAGAGCGTCTTCGATGGTAACACACAACTTTGGCAACTTTCTGTCTTGGAAAGAAGGAAATCCCGACCTTGGCACACCGAACTTTCTGCCTCCCTCATGTCCTTTGCCATTGCCCTCGAATTATCCCCGAGAGTCAGTTCCTCTGTTGTCGTTGTATTTTCTATTATCGTGTTACATCCCATCACCAGATTTGCCTTCGTTTCCATATCTCCCATTATCCTTCTGCCTTTCTCGTTTTGAAAAATCTCCTGCTTGATGGTTCATGGTGCGATCTCGCTCTTCGAGTGTGTGCGAGTGTAAAATCTGCATATAGACTTCACAGCCATTAGATATTTGAATCACAAGTATGAACCCTAATCAAATAATCAAGGTACAAATGTAAGGAGAAGATACAAGGTGCAATGGATGTAACCCATATCATGAATTTATTACTTTCTTGATGTTTGATTACATAAATCTCCATTAGAGTAGAGTTCTAGATCTAGATCTAGTCTTTGGGGAAGAAGATGAGTAGAGGAGAAGGAGGTAGAGAGAGAAAGTCAAGGAATCCCCTTCTCTCCTAGGAGATATTTCCTTTATATAGAGGAAATTTACACGATAATTACACAAGTGTCATTATCTTAGCTACCAAGTAAAGGAGGTCTTCGGTGCGCCCCGTCTTCAAGTGACTTCGGCTCTTGTATGTCGGTTTATCTCTTCGGTAGACTTCTTCTTCGGGATTGGTATGTTCTTCGAGGGGAGCTTGGGTAGCTACTTCGGACGGATTGGTGGATCGAGGCGACATCTTCGGGTGGTGGTTCATGGTTCGTAGTCTTAGTCTTCGACTTTCTTCGCGTTCATAAGGTGATGCCTTGCTCTTCTTCTAGGATGATGACACGTGGATCGTCCGAATATTGCCCCCACAGTTTGCTCCTTTGCTAATGGATGTTTCGAAGATTAATCCGTTAGCAAATTCTTCTTGTCATAATTGATTGGTATGAGACACGTGGACTTGCAAGAATTCTGGAGTGTGCTAACTTGTGTTGTCCTTCCGTTTAGCTTCGGTACTTTGACTTGCTTCAGCAGCTTCGAACTTGTAACATACGTCTTTGTTGAGTTGTCGAGGAAGCATGCTTGATTGAGTTGATTGCTATTCTTTTCTCGAAGGAGATAAATGCCATGGATTTACTTTGGTGCTTGCATAACTGGGCTTCGTCGATGATGAATGGTTACTTCATGAATCCTTTGAATTTTGAGATGACCTTCGTTGGTGTACTTCGATGTAGACAGATGATTGCTTCATATTGTAACTAGCTCGAAGGGTGGTAACCGAGATGTTGTCGAGGTGTTTCTTTTGTTGTGATATTTTCTTCCTTCGGACTATCTTTCGAGCGAGATGAGTTTTTGGCTTCTCACTGTTGTCGAAGGAACTGAGTGGAAGAGTACAAAATGTTTTTCGAGTATGCATACTTGCTCCTACTCTTGTGTGAAGTTCCTAGACGGCTTCTTAGGTTGTTTGGTGTCGTTGTCGTTGCTTGGTTGTTGTTGAATAAATGAGTTTTGAAAAAACTTCCACTCGAGATTCCCTTGTATAGTTGCCCCCCTTTTGCTTTCGAAAGTGAAGGAATTGAACTTTAGGGAAGCAAATGGATTGTTTCTTTTCGAAGTGTACCATCGACAAAGCGAATTTTTTGTGTGAGGAGGTTGTCATCCAATGGCTTTGCCCCTGCATTTTTTGTTTTGCTCCAGTTATTGCTTCGGTGTGTTGACTTTGCGGTTCTCCCTTGTGAAACGAAGGATGCCATGCTCCTTGGTGAATGAAGATTGCCATCACTTTGCCTTGCTCCTTGTATCGTTGGCGTTGTGGTCTACGAGTGGGTCTTTAGCGAAGTTCTTGTATGTATAGTCTTCTTCGAGCGTCTTGAAAGCGAAGCCAATTTTGAAACCCATTAGATCTTATCGAAGAAACCTTAGTGCATGCTCCTGTTTGATGCGAATACTTCAAGGTAATATCTTTGTGGTTTGTTTGTGCCCCTGTCTTGCATCTTTTTGCATTTCGATTCATTTGTACTTCGAGCCATCCTGCAGAATATTTCGGTTCATCCGGTGAATGAAGTTAAAAGTATTGTCAATTCATTTTTGATAAAGTATATTTTTGAATCATTCTTCAATGAAGTTTTTTCTTTTTCATGATCGAGTCATGCTTTTCTTCGATGTATAGTTTTTTACGTGATCAGGCACGTACTTTTCTTCGATGTATTGCTTGCCTGGTAACTCGTGATCAGGCACGAAGTTTACCTTGCAAATTCTAGGCTCTTAAGGTTACTTAGAGTGCAACTTCGGGGCTTACTTCGATGTGGGAGGCAGTAAACCAAGCTAGTGGGGCATACGGATCACCCTTCCCAAAGGCTTTGAGCTACTAGCGCTGGTTTCAAGCAAAACACTGGCTATCGAGACCATAGGTACCCGTTTTGCCTTAGTACGTTAGGTGGGTATCAAAGATACTAAGTATCCTCCGAGAGAACATGGTGGTGCTCTGATAACCCATTTATCCCAAGTAGAGTAGGAAACTTATGGTGGGTAGCTGCTATGTGTCTCGATAATAAGGTAGCACAATGGGGGAGTGCCGGCCGAGGCTGGAGCTTAGACATGGTACTGTTCTTCTATCGCGGCCTGGAGTTCAACTTCTTCTTTTCTTGCTAGCCCCTCCTCAAGGCTGTGCTTAATTTTTGGAGGAGGTCCCTCGGCTGCGTAACTCGCTTGCCATTCCCGTGAATGTAAAAGCTAATTAGCTGCCTCGGGGTTCCATCCACCTCTAAAGGTAGATGTTAATCTCATTTATCGTCCCCTCGACGCCTCAAAAGAGAGGTCGTATGGTAGTGGGTTCAAATGCGTCTCGGCTTATATAGCTTTGATGCAAAGTACCCACCGCTAACGGGGTGTCTTGTGGGTAGAGGACTGTGCCATATAGATCGTAGGGCCCTTACGACTATATGTCATCAGCTCTGTGCCTGTTATTCGAGGACTTTTTATTTTTTGGCGTTTTTTGCCTTGGCGTTAAAGCCTTTTTGTTTTTGGCGTTTTCTGCCTTGGCGTTAAAGCCTTTTTGTTTTTGCGACGAGGCACTAGGGGAGATATGGCGTCATGGCCTGTTCTCTTTTATGGCGTTAGAGCCTTAGGAGATGTGCCTAAGCAAATAGGACTTTGTTGTGGTCGGAGCTTGCTTATCCGAGGTTGATGTAATTGCTGCTTCGAGCTATCGATGCATGTTGATTGTCCCGAGAACGCTGAATATTTGCTAACATTTGTTTTGCTGATGAGATGATAGTTGTTAATAAAATACTTTCTTTTGGGTTTGCTTCCTTCAGCGAGTTGCATTATTGTGCTTTGAGGCTACTGATCCATCGAAGTTGAGTTCGTTTCCCAATCAAATTAGTCTTGCCATTCTTTGCCACCGGAGTTGCTACGGAGATGCTACTTCCACGAGATGGGCTGGTTATTAGGATCGAAGGTGGGTTGGCGAAGCTGTTTGGTTATCAGCTGAACTGGCACTCCGAAGTTACTGATGTTGAGTCGTCGAAGTTTCCTCGAGTGTTTGCTTCGGGGCTTGAAGAGGTAACTGATGTTGAGGCACC
Source organism: Papaver nudicaule (assembly GCA_023529015.1). NCBI lineage: Eukaryota > Viridiplantae > Streptophyta > Magnoliopsida > Ranunculales > Papaveraceae > Papaver > Papaver nudicaule. Next base: position 27,991 of record JAJJMA010083312.1, read on the forward strand.
GAAGTTTCTTCGCTGTTGTTATACTGCTGCTTGATGACGATGGCTCCGAGATTATGTACTTAGCTAGTTGTCTCCGAGATAAGCATCGGAGTTGAGTATCGAAGGTGAGTAAACGTAGTCATCGAAGTTGCATCCAAGATGGCTTCCGAGATGAGATTGAGATGGCCTCAAAGTTGATATCTTCGATGGGTTTCTTCGAGGATGATGCTGTCGAAGTGAGGCATCGAAGTAGAGTTTGGTCCGAGATAACTGATGTTTTAAAGCATCGAAGTTTCTTCGTTGTACACAGTTTTTGCTTCCGAGATGGTAGTGGTTGAATAGTGCTCCGAAGTTAGACTGTTGGTGTCTTCTGATCGCAGTGGAATTTTTTGATGGTGGCTGCGAGCTGTAGTGGCTCCGAGAACAGGGTTGGTTGATGCTCCAAGAAGAGAGTTGCTCGATGGTTGAACTTGTTTGTTCCCTCATGCAGAATGCTAATTCAGTGGTGCTTCCTTGATACATATTGACCGTCGAGAGGTAAACTGTATGGGTTACGTAAACTGGGTCATCGATGTTGAGTGTATATAACTATCGAAGGTGAGGATCATAATGGCTGAAGCTGCTTCGTGGAGGATAAGCTGTGTAGCCGTCGAGGAAAGGATGGACTTGATCGAAGATGTAGCCGAAGCCATCAAGACTTGAGTTGTTGATGCTGGCGAGTTTCCCGTGTTTTTCGAAGTTTTTCTTGCTACCATAACTGAATTCTGATCAACTAGATTGTCTTATTTAGGCGTCATGGCCTGTTCGTTTTCATGGCGTCAAAGCCTTAGGAGATGTGCCTAATCATGTAGGACTTTGCCTCATCGAGGAGGATCTGGAGGTTGTACCGAGCTGTTTGTGATGAGCATAATTTGTTTATAACATGATAGTGTGCAAAACCGAAGATTGCATAAAGCTAAGGAGATTTCGAATGTGACATAATGCGACAAGTATACTTTATACACTACGCCACAGGGCCTGATTCCCAACGTTTTTTTTTTCGCATCTGCAACGTTAATAGTCGTTGCCCACGTGGCAACGTCAAATAACGTTGCGCAATTTTTTTTTAACGTTGCTGTAAATAATTTTTTTTTTTATTGCGCAACGTCACGGCAACGTTATTTTCCGTTGCGCATGCAGGGACTATTTTGTCTTCTTACCGGAAATTAGATATTCTGGATATATTTTGGTTTATCTTCATTATTAGAGTAGAACTAAACTCCCCTATTGTTTTCTCCGCATATCTTCTTCCTCGACTCTCTTCTTCCCTATTTTTTTTCTCTGTTCAACATCTTCTTCCTCGACTCTCTTCTCCCCTTTTTTTTTCTCTGTATATCATCTTCGAAAGGAAAATCTTCTTCCTCGACCTCTCATGAATCAAAGATTTAATCCACCCCCATCTCAAAACCAAAATCATATATCAGATCTAAAAAAAAAAACTCTTTCGGTAACTAAAAATATGTTCAAACCCTAGCAACCGAATACTAGATCAAGCTAAAGCCGAGCTAACAGCATAAGAAAATTCCTTCCACCATTATCTTCTGTGAAGGTAAGCTCAAGCCTAGATTTTTAAGATTAGGGTTTTTATTTTCTTTCAGATCTGGCTTAAATCTCACTGTTGTTCTTGTTCTTGTTCGTTTCTTTACTATTGTTCTTGTTGCCAAGAGGGAACTCGAATTTAATTAGATGTTCAACAAAAATTAGGGTTTCAAGATGTTCTCCTGTAAGTTTTTAATTCAACTTCTGTTTTTGTGAATTTCAAATTTGTTGTAAGTTTTTAATTCAATTTCTGTTTTTGTGAATTTCAAATTTGTTCTTGTGGTTGTAGGGTTTTGTTTGGTTAATTTGGAAATAAGGTTTGAGTTTGGGTATAAGGGAATGTGTTTGAAACTGTTTGGGTTAAAGAGATGTGGGATTTTGAAATTATGATGTTCTTCTTGTCATGGAAAACAAGAAGATGCCCATGAGTTTTTAAGGTAAGCCCTAAGACTGAGGTTTCATTGTTAAAGCAAGAAAAACTAAGACTGCAGTCTCAGGTATATCAACTGTACGCAGTTATTCTGGTATTTATTTGCTCAGTGTTTTGTTCAGAGGCTTAACCACACTTTTTCAATTACATACAGCTTGAGTCGGCCTTGAAAGCATCTGAGACGGCTCAATCCTTGCATCTGAATGCTTATGTATGTCAATAATCCACTTCTCTTACGTGATTGGTACAGGTCAGAGAGATAAACTTACTCCGGGAAAGCAATATTCAACTGAGAGAGGAAAACAAGAACAACTTTGAGGAATGTCAGGTTGAAATTGAGAAACTTGACTTGTTATTAAATGTAATGCGGTTATTTTTGTTTGAGATGTGCCTTTCTGTTTTCTAATTATCCAAGACATCACTTACGTAAGCAGAAATTGCGCGAAATAACTCAGAAGGCTAGGATTGAGGTTGAACATTTGGAAACCCTGCTGAGGGATAAACAAGTTACAGTGGAGTCAAATCAGAAAGAAATTGAAATGCAAAAGATAGAGAAAGATAACATGGAAAAGCGGCTTTTGGAGGTAAATTTAACTGCCCTACGACATCTGGTTGAACCTCATCTTTTATTTTCTATTTTCAAATCATGATTTCTTTCTTTGTGGTCAGCTACACGAGAAGTGGAAGAATATCGATTTGGAGGATTACGAACGTGCGAAGGATGGCTTTAAAAAGATCCAGGTAATTAGGATTTCCACCAGTGATTTTGGTTTGAGGGTTTTTGCCACTTTCAGATCAAAATTGAGTGCATAATATAGGTTCAGGAGTCCTATCTGAGCTGATGGAGAAATTAGAAGGAATGAAATTATAAAATTTTGCTTTCCAATTAGTGGTGTCAAGAAAGAATTATGATGCTTAACCTATTAAATTCATTGGTTGTGTACTTACAATCTAAAATGATGGTCCAGGTAAAACTAAGAGAGAAAGACGCAGAGCTGGGGGAAACTAAAAGGCTTGTTGCTGAAAAACAAGACACCATATCTCGTTTGGAGCATGACCTGGCAAACAGCAGATCTGAACTAAATGAAAAAGAGACGAAAACCAATGATATTCTTCAGATTGAGGTACTCACTGTCTACTTCTATCAAAAACTGCATATCTTGTTAATATAATAAATGAAAATTCCAAATAAGGAATAATACTAAATATTGAATCTGTTTATAAAAATAAACACTTGAGAAAAAGTCTTTGGGTTTTTCAGAGAGGTCTTATAACCATATTATAACCGAATGTCTCATGCAGGCCCAACTTAGAACGGAAATTGACAAGCAGAAAGGGGAACTTGACAGGTCCAAGAGAATTTATTCCCACCAGAAGGTGCAATATTTTCATCTTTTTCAGTTTATTTTACCAAGCCAGCAAGAAAACTCAGCTAAGAAAAGAGCTCCAAGAAAAAGTAAGAAGAAAACAATTAGTTTGAGCATGGTTTCACCTGATGTTGGAGGAGTTGCTAGAGCAGCGATTTTATCATAAATCTTAAATCTTTTAATGAATGTTCCTAAGTGCCTTCTTTTTCTCTACTGCAGGGATCTTTTGAAATGGTGCAAAAGAATCTCTTCCACCTAACCCAATTCATATCTTCTTTATTTTTCCATTAGTCGAATTGCAGCTGGCAATTCTCGTTGGAGGTGCATGTCGTTCCTTGTGAGATGGTTCAGAATTTTGATCCCTGTCATCCTATTC
>JAJJMA010083324.1:0-11991 GCA_023529015.1 Papaver nudicaule
AAACACATTAGAAGTACATCAGGGGCTATTGTTGATATGGATCACACGTTATCTCAAAAAAGAAAATCAAAATTTACATTTTTCTATTTATTTTTTTGCTCAGTAAAGATAGAAAACCAAAATCTACATTGAACATGTTTAATTGTTTTGATCTTTCTCTCATACTTGAAACAGACTCTTCAGTTTGTTTACGGTATTGTTTTGGCAAATAAACTTCGATATAATCAAACTACTTACTCATCTTCTGAAAATAAAGTTCATCTTCTTAAGGAAAATTTACTTCCAGACCACCAGCGGATGTACTTGCTGTCTTTTGATTCTTTGAGAATACTGGACTCCTCTCGAGGATTTGGTAGCTTTCCCTCTTTGATGAGCAGCTCTTCGTGTTCTCTTCTCACTCACACCAAGAGAGAATATTGTTATACATCAAAGAATATTTGGGTTGTGGTCACAGCGAAGGGCAACCCTGCAAGTTTCAACCAAAACAGGGGGGGAAAATTAGAAGCCTGCAATCTATAGCAGATCCAAAAGTCAAAACCTATAAGAACAGAGATTAATTGTCATCACATTACTTACAATGGGTTCATATAATTGGCAAAAGATAAAAGACTTTGCACAAAAGAAATCAAACTATGTCTACTGTTGGATCAAAATATATCATACAATGTCGTAATTTAGGTGATTAAAACACCTAATCCCATATCATAGCTGAAGACTCTATTGTACTTTGTACAGACTCTATGTAAAGCACAATTATTCTGTGCAAAACACTTGCTTGTGATTAGTGATTAGTGGAACACTCTACTGTACAGATTCTACGTAAAGCAACATTATCTAAGTTCTCTACCGGACATAATCTATGTAAAGCACTTGCTGTGATTAGCTGAAGACTCTGCTGCACAGACTCTCCTGTATGTACAGACTCTGCTGCACAGACTCTCCTGTATGTACAGACTAAGTCTACCGGACAGACTAAGCTTTTTTGACTGGATTTCGGATATTTTGGATATCTATAATAGTCTAATGCATGTAGGTCGTAGTAAAGTATTTAGGTAAAGCACAATTATATATAAAACATGATTTAAAGGGAACATTTTTTCCTAAGATGACCAATTCATTACTTCTAACTACAGAACGATAATCTATATTCTGATCATTAAGTTTAGATAAGGGCTATATATTGTGGCTACCTACCTTAGTCACTGATGCTTGTTTTGTTCTTTTTACCATATCCCCTGCTGCAGCCATTGATTTTATTTGATTGTATTAGCGAGGGAAAGGGAAAGAAATAAGGTGTTTATTGACAAAATTATGGTTATAGAGATCAGACGTTAGAGCTATAGAGGAAAGCATGTTGGTTAGATGGTTGACATAATGATGCACTGGATTACGTACCTTGGTCACTGGTATCTAGTGATTCTTTATAATATCCCTTGTGCAGCCATTTCTTTGACTATATAAGTGAAGGCAAGGGAAAGAAGTAAAAAATTCATACCCTGCACATCAAATAATTATCAGTAACCATTTCATAAAAAGAGAAAAATTATGAAAAATAATCAAATGAAACACACGGGATAGTTGAATCAAAATCTTATAACTGGGATTGTTGGGTAGTCTAGGGTATCACAGGTAGTGGTTTAATTGAAATTCTAACTTACGTTCTATAGGTTGGCACCTATGCGTCCTTGAGTTCTAAGCATTTACCTTGCAATCAAACAATCAAACTGAACTTTGAGTTGATGAATTGTTGCAACAAACCTTACCCCTGATGATTAAATGCACATAGTTTAAATGCATTATGGACCGAAATAGGCAAAACATATGGTATTACCTCTTGGATTTCATCGTATTCAAATTATCGAGGACCAAGAAAAAATTTATTCCGTGAATGATATAAATATATATATATACTGAGAAAATTTCAAGAAATTATGTAAGGCAGACTATGGATTGCCGATGCTTCAGCAAAAAGACAACCACCGGCACAAAGATACACACAACTTTTTCTGACCTGTCTTTTCCCAACATGTTTTAAGTTTAAAACCAAGCTTAGAACAATCATCTCTGAACCCTTTTTTGCTGAACGAAAATATGTTTTTAGTTCCCTTGTATTTCAGCCTATCGTTTGTTAAATAGTAGAATAGTGCATCACGTTATGTTGGAAATAATTTAGTAAGTGCACTAAAAAAATTTGCTCAGGATACAAATAGATGCGAAATAAGATAATCATCTATAAGAAGCATTATCTTGTCAGTTCCAAAATATTGAACTATGTTCTCATGCTCGAACTGACTTAGTAATGCAATCTCCTGAGGCAATAAGCCAGAAGCTAGACTGAAAACGCTTTAAATGCATATAAAACAATATGAAAAGAGGCAAATGTCATTTCCATCCAAGGTAGAATGCAAGAAACATAACAGTATAATAATACAAAAAGCTTACATTAATAAAAATCAACAAAATGTTTAACCTGCTCGAGTTCATTAACATTTTTCCTTCACTGGTTTCTTGATTGAAGAAACCTCTACAGCAACAAAGAACCCGTGACTGCATATAAAGAATGAGTTCTAGTTGCAAAAGTGCTACAGTACTATTAGAAATATTATGTCCATTATCTTAACTGAAAACTAAATTGGTCATGCAACCAAAAATCCAAATTACTCAATTCAAATTACCGAATATGAAAAAATGCGATGAGAACAAAGAGAATGTATAACGCACCTTCCCATACACGGTTTCACGGCGACCAAGCATTTAATTACTGAGACAGAAATGCTGTAACAGTTATGAAATACATGGTTATCCACATGAACACATGCTTATAAGAACATAAGTTTTTAACAGATTTCACGTCGCAAAAGCATACTTTGCAAATTCATCAGGTTCTCTCAAGTTTCAACCTCACATAATAGATAGCTTTCAAACCTAGAGTTAATCTTACAAATGCTCAAACCTTTTGTTTAGGATTTGAGTTCATTCAAGAAGTTGGATAAATCAACACATGTTTTGTATAAAAAAAAACAAATCCAATATTGCGATCACATTAATATACTGAAGAGCTAATTAGCTTCCTACTCGTGCAAGAAACACATAGTCTAGCAATATGAAGTGCAAAGATTAGTAGTACAAATTAACATAAGTCCTCACCGGAAAACATCCCAAGAACTACAATTATAAACATGTCCAATAGACGGTTTTCCATTTACAGATTCCTTTGCCTTTTCGACTTCAATTATAAACTTCTTGTCTCCCATTGTATTCTTACCTCTTCAAATTCAAAAACCCAAAATGCGAACTGATTGAATAGCAAGAGAAAGAAGAGGAAATCAAAATAAGCACCCTGTAAAACAATTACAGGTTAGAAGAAGTTGAATACATCATCAAACTCTATACACCAGTGATACGTACTTGAATCTAAACGCATATTTCAATGGCAGACGGAGAATTATCTCAAGCTGTAATGTTTAATTAAGATCGAAAACTAAGAATAGTCTTAACTATGCACCATCAGTCACCGAAAAAAAACTCTACGAAGTTGATCCCTGCAACCAAACATAATCAGACAACGAAGTTATTGAATACAGAATAAAAAAAAGTTCGTTGGCAAGTTAAGGATCAGTTACCGATATTGATCAGTATTGGAGACTATAATCCTGTTAATATATCTAATCTTGTAGTTTCTGTTCTCTTTTTTATGAGATGGCTAAGAATCATTTACGGATTTGAGGATTTTGCCTAATTAGAAGAAAAAAAACATAAACTTATTAGTCCAGTGAAACAAAAAAATTAAGAATTTGAAGAGAGTAAACTTGAGTATGAATAAGATTGCAGTAGATAGAAATTACCAATACATGTGGTCGGATTTTGCCCATTGTTGATTGATTCAGAGAAAGAGAACACGGAAGAAGAAAAATGGCTAGGGTTTACGAACTGATTGATTCGATTTGTTATGTTGTAGTTCCTGCAAAATCAGAGATACAGTGATTTCAGTTAGGAACAATCGAAAAGAGGGTTAGGGTTTATAACTGGGGAATAGAGTTTTGTTTTCTATCCATACCTTTCTCGATAAAAATCGCACTTCCAACTAAAAAACACAATCAAACTTAGTACTAATTTACTCTGATTACAGCAAACTGATTTCCGAGACTACTCACCCTTCTATTTCTTTGTCTTCTAAGTTCTATCTCTAGTATAGATGATGTTTAGAAGAAAGAAACCCATCCATAATTGCAATACTTAAAAATCAGAGCTCCAAATCGAAAAACTCAGCCTAGGATATGCAAATCGATGAGCTCAGTATCAATTGTTCTGTTGATAAAAGAGACAAAAGTGGTGGAGGAAGAAGAGATGTGGCGGATGGAGAAAGAAAAGTGACAGGGTTTACAAATGTAGTTAGGGTTCACCGTAGATGGAAAGTTAAAGAAAATATTCGACTTGTTTCTGATTGGATAAAATTTATTTTAGTGGGACCAAAAACTCTAAGAATTGAGAGAACTCCCTATTTTTAATCTCAGCTAAGTAAAACATTCTGAAATTATAGGGTTTAATTTGTGAGATCGTTCAAACAACCGTAATCAACTAGGTCCACGAAAACTAAAAGTTGGTGGTGTATCTCGGTATCCCCTCTTTTTCAGTTGGTATCAGAGCCGGCAAACACCTTGTAAAAGACGTAATTGTCTGTGTTTGATGCTTTCGTGAACTATGAAAACACATTCTGCGAATGTACATGTTCCACCAGTCTTTGATGGCACAAATTATACATGGTGGAAATCTGCTATGCGGTCGTTTCTACAATCTCGATACTTTGACAGTTGGGTCTACGTGATTGATGGATACACACCACCTACTCTTACTGAAGGAGAAGGTGATGCTGCTCTCACTCGCAATAAGAAACCAAGCGAGTATGATGAAACGACAGAGCCAAAGCATAACTAGAAGCTGATGCGCTTAACACCATCATTCACGCCATAACTTCCGATCTGCATCATCATGTGGAAACATGTGAATTTGCCAAAGATGCTTGGAATATTTTGAAAACAGTATACAAAGGTAATACTGCGGAGAAAGAAGCAAGACTTCAAAATCTCATGCCTGATTGGGAAAATCTCTGAATGTCTGATGAAGATACCTTTACATAATTTGAACACAAGCTCTCTGAAATCCTGAACGCCTCTCTATCACTAGGGAAAACTATCGAAGAAAGAGATATTGTGCGAAAAATTCTAAGGTCACTTCCTCCCAGATATGATTCACAAAAACATGCCATCCAAGAAAAACATGGATATGACATATCAAGAGGTGATATGGTTTCTAAACTAAAAGTCTTTGATTACGAGCATCAAAGTAAAGTCATATCCCTAAAAGCTCGGACTCCTGAGACACCTCTTGATAAAAATCCTGATTCTGTATTTGATGATGAGCATCGAAAATTTCTTTCTCTCATCTCTCAATGGTTGAAAAAGAAAAAGAACCCACAAACTTTTTCTTCTCCCAACAAAAAACAGAATTGTGAAAATACAGAAGATTTACCACAATGCTTTAAATGTCTAGGTTATGGACATATCTCTCATGATTGCCCTAACAAAGACTACTGTGACAAACTGAAAGCTTTCAATGCAACTCTCGACTGTCCAGAAGAGGAACGCTTGGGGCTCTCTCAATTGCATAAGGATCTATGTATGCATTCATCTTTCTTATCGTTAAGTGCTCAACATGATGATATCCATCAAGATAAGCAAATCTGTCTCTTGACAGAAAAACTCACTCTGCTTTAGAAAGATCTTGAAAAAGAACGACTTGAACATAAAGAAGACAGGGAACAATTCATGCTTGAATTGTCAAATCTTGAGTCTCGTATTCAGAACTTTGAAAGACACTCTCTTTCTAGTATAATGTATCTTCACAACATTGAAACTCAACAGTTGAGAGAAGATAACCATATACTCAGGAACAGATTAGACAGTTTGACTACTTCAAAAGAAGCTTTCTCTGAGAGTGAAAAAGTGAATAATTGTAGAACTTCTCCAAAGAAGTTGTCTCATATGAGACCTCCTCGTGATCTTGGATCTCGACCTACAACTATTGCTTATGTTAAAAAGCCAGCCTCCCCTAAGACTGTAAAAAAATGGGTTGAGAAAAGGCATGTCAAACAGGTCATTAAAGATAAGCCTATTAATTCTGATCTTCAGAAAAATATTAACAAGTCTCTCTCAAATTGCAGAAAAATTATTCACTTCATGGAGACGAATCTATCAGACATGATTCAAAAGACTGATCATCCAGGTATGTCCTCTACTAGCAGCTCATGGATCTCATCTAAAAGAAAGAAGAGAAGTTCACGAAGTCCTATAGACCGGACCCTGCTGTCCCCTTCTCAATAAGAGACATGACTCTCGCTATTGGTAATCCTTGTAGCGAGAAAAGGTCTAAAATAGGATTCTGTTTAAAAGTTTTTTTTAAGATCGTGCATAAACAAATATTAACCTATTATCTAAATAAGACAATAATCTATCATCTCTTATAATTGAGCAATGATCTCCAAATGAGATGTGTCCACGCTCAAAGGATTATGTGATCCTTTGTCCTGATGGTTTATGATCACCAATGTTGTCATCATAATTGTCTTACAACACCTATCTTACGCCTCCTGAAATTGCAGTGAGCCGAAGCTAAAATTTGTAATCAAATGGTGCTATCACATCACAATTTAGAGTCCAAAATGTAATGACTCGATGTGGATGTCAACTTTTCTTGTGCTACTTCTAGAATTCTCCCTGCCTCTGGCTCCTAAGGAAAGAGTCGAGAACAGGACCCATGGGAATCTCTATGAGCAAGCCAAAAAAAATATATGCTCTTAAAATCATATTGTTGACATTTTTAAACTTATTATTCGGGGTAAAAAATTGTTTTATGAGATGAACCATTGTGGTCACACTGAGCTTAAAATGTCTTTTTACCTCAATGAAAAAACTGTTGTTTAAAGGACGTCCGCGACTTCTCATGAACGAAATCATGTCCCTTTAAAATCCTAAACTTTGTGTCTGAACCTATAAAAGGAAGAGTAGGAAGGGTTATTCAATCAGTCTAAAAGAAGGAATTCTTTTCTCCATAGAACTGAAAAAACTGCAAGATGAATGACAATACATGGACCGTCGTTCTTCCTTCCTGTAAAAAGATTCGAATTGAATCTTCAGACAGTGAATCTAGTATGACTCAAGCATTGTCTGCTCAATGCTCTATTCCATGTGCTTCTGAAGAACTGAGAAAGGCATCTGATATGAAACTTGACGGTGTTCTTGAACACGTTCAAGGTTTAAGCAAGGAGCTTATCAAACTCACCAAACTCATCACTGATCTCACCTCAAGAGTTGCTGCTATTGAACAAGACTGGACTACCTATAAAGAACCAGAGAATGAGGTAACTGAAGAATAATCTTTTCTTCTTTGCGTTATCTAGTTGAGAAAAATCTTTGATCAGAATAAGAGGCATTCTTGCCTAAGCCATCTTGGCTTTAAAGTGATTTGCATGAATGCATTACCTAGTTTTCATCAATTAATCAAGGTTATTAAATTAAAATCTTAATTGATGATTGCAATGCTTGATCTTAATTGATTATCTATATGAATGTATTGCATAAATCGTGAACTTGCTTTTTTAGCCATACCCGTTCGGGTAAAGTAGTTCATGAAGAACTATCAAAATCCATGCTTCTGACTCTTATGGCTAAGGGGAGACAATTTTGATAAAGAGGAACCTCGTAGGATACAATATTGAACTCCGCTGGATTAAATGTTGTACCTTGAATTCTTAGTCTTACAACCACTAGAAAGGGGTAACCTAATGTTTTCTCTAAAGGCGATGGTTGACCGAAACTCTCTGAGAAAGTAGGAAGATTAAACCTTGAATTCCTATTTGACCGTAACTGGGTAGGAAAGAAAAACATATTTACAATTTTACTTGTGAAATTGTACATCACCCAAGAATTTATTCCAAATCCTTCCTTGGGAAGGTCGTCGCATTGTTCCTTATGGAATGACACATAATGGGGGAGAGTTCTTTTGAACTTGCGCTTCATGGTAATAATCTTTTTGGGGTGTGCGGCTGTGGAATCTACGAGAGAATTGCATCTTTTTATCTCTCGTTTCAGGTATGTTTACCTTTGTCTACATTGATTATTGCGATTTTATGAGGATTTCTATACTTCTTTTTCTTTGTCTATTTTATGACAAAAAGGGGGAGAAATCTTGTAGTAAGGGGGAGTAAAATCTTTCTATCTACTACGACAATCATTGTCATAGGGGTAGTAAAATCGATGTGCTTGTCATGTCAAAGCAAAAGTTAGTGTATTGAGTAAGGGGGGGAACATAACATATTACTCAAGTATCCTGAAGCATCGATGCAATATGCTTACAAGTTTTATATACTACTCAATTGCATAACAAATTCTTGTTGGACTATGTGCTTCTAGAAACCAAGATGTGTGGTGACTTTGAAGTTTGTTATCTCTACCTTGAATCTTCACTTGCAAGAACACTCTTATCTGAAGACGCTGAAGATTACAAGAAGATCAAGTACATTATGGTTAAGGTCTAAAATATTTTACTTTTTGAATTCATATGTAAGATTGGTTTTTGTCGCTAAAATTGACAAATGGGGAGATTGTTAGAGCATTGCTCGGTTGAACCCATTGATATTGCTATCTCAAGTCAGTTGTCAAGTTTATGTGACAAAAATACAATCCTTGATAAGTTTACTCTACAACCTCGGACTAGGATAGTTTTAGGTAATCGAGACGAAGACCGCTGAAGAACAAGACCGGAGCTTACTACTTGATAAATCATAACGTCCTCGCTAAAGGTTATAAAGGTTTTTCCTTTCCGTAACGTATTTACCATTTCTATCATATCAATAGTCTATGATATTGTTTATATGATCCGAAGGTATTCTAGGATTCTTCGCCTTTGCATTTGTCACATCCGTGATATTATGTATAGGTAGAGTATGTTGAATTGCCTCTTGAAATGACCTCAACAGTAAACGCGTACATGTGTTGTTTATGGAATTCCTAAGAACGAGCAAAGTATGTATGAATGCGTACATATGAGTTCATTGATTTCTCCTGAATTTTTCTGAACTCCAATTGACTGCTCTATGAACGCGTTCAACATATAAGCCATGAGAAAACTTCCAACTTTCATATCTTGAAGTTTCCGGTCTAGGCATGATTAGTTCTCGGACTCGTCATTACTTGGCCCATGGAATTAAACTACTTAATCCAAGCGATGTTCAAACAAGTATTTGGACCAGAAGTCGCAAGCGATGTTCAAACATGATTTGGACCAGAAGTCGCAAACCTTCAATCAAGGTTGAGTCTTCTTTAACTATTGGCCTAGTCCAAAGTTAATAGAAGATTGAGAACGGGTATTCAAGCTATGAACCTTCTTAGTTCCGGAACTTGCTTGAGCCCTACTCAAGGTTGCTTAAACTTTAAGCAAAGCCTCCCTTGGTGATCACAATATATAAATGACCTTCTGTAAGATACAATCTACACATCTGTGTATCCTTGCATAAAGGTTAGTCGTCGTCTCGAACTCCTTTTGGACTACGACTATTGAAAGACTTCACTTGAGGATCATGAAGCATAAGTCGGAAGTTAAATTCCTGATCCTGTATCTTGGGTCGATTGAATATTTTCAATCTTATCACGACCAAGATTTGATAGAAACTTCGTAAGGTAGATCTTGAATTGCAAACCCTAGAAGTTCCTTAACGTATATTCACGAACTAGGTTTAATACTAAGTTCGTCAAACGTTAAGAGGTAAAGTTTTTTAGGCTAGATCAATACGCCATATTCAACAAATCAGATTTCCATTAACCTTAACTTTATGTCTAAAGGAAATCACAATTGTATTCTCGTTTAATTACTTGGATACTTTTAGGCGTCCTGTTAGAGGCAGGGTAGCGCTAGTATTCAAGAAGGGAAGTGGAGCAACTCCTAGGCCTGTAAAGGACGTCAGCTAGGGGAATCAAGTACGTAGGTTTCTGCGGGAGCCAAGAGACGTAGGAGCACATTAGTAGCTGAATTGCTTGTAGGGCGAATTCAGTCTCGATACATTCCAGTCCGAAGTCTGAGAGTAGGCTAGCGTCTGTATTCGGTTAATACTGAGGGTGTTCACATCTGGACGAGGTCCCTGGGTTTTTCCGCTAGGTTTGCAGTTTCCTCGTTAACAAAATTCTGGTGTCTTGCATTACTTTTCCCTTCCGCATTCTATTGTCTCTGATCTATATAATTGAAGTCATTACAAGTTTGTTGATTCATAACCTTTGAGTGAATCCATCTCTGTTGAGATCTACAAGAACCACGTTCTTCTTAGGGTTCGGTTCTCTGAACTATACTCAGGTTGTTGTTTGAATATTGATTTGTGAGATCGTTCAAGTAACCGTAATCAACTAGGTTCACGAAAACTAAAAGTTGGTGGTGTATCTCGGTATCCGCTCTTTTTTACTACAATTACCACCTAATAACAAGTGATATCCGTCTTGAGCTTCAGCCATAGTGAAACCTGCAACCAAGGTTGTCAAAGCGTGAATCGCAGAGTGAATCGTTTTTCATTTTTCATGAATCGAATCGAGTGCTGAAGCGTGAATCGAAGATTCACGGTAATTTTTTTTACGACAAGTAGAAAATTATTTACATATTTATACCACACACATAAGAATATAAAAAACAAAAGATTCAAACTGCACCCCCATTAAGAAAGCCACTTACACTGCACCCCCCAAAACAGAAAACTTTGCTTCTAACCCCCCCGTTGGACCATTTTTACTTTACCCTTCACAAACCTAACTGAATTACCAAAGTCAGCCTTGGTTAAGTGAAAAACAGATGTTGTAAGCTAGTATATCTTCTAAATCACATGTTGTAATCTTCTTCTTTCTTTAAAGAAGAACGAGTTAGCGTCCATTTCTTTTGTTTTATAAAACAAATTGGTTTTTCAATCGTTAATGGCAGCTGATTCCTCCTCTGCTTGATATTTTTTTTTGTTGCAGCAAGGTGATTGCCTCCTCCAAAAACTTACCTTGGGTTATTAATTTCATCGATCCAAAATCATATGGTCAAGCTAGTGTTGGAGGTGATTGTTGTGATGATCAAAAATCATAAGAAGAGCTTGTATAAAAGCCTAATTAAGAGCGTAGACAGACAAGATTGGGTTTTCTTAAATAAAAACTAATCTTGTAGGTATGGATTGTTACAACTTAAAGGATAGTGTATGTATGAATTGTTTGATATTGATATTAAATTGGGTTCTTGTGATAGAGAAAAAGGAAAGAAAAAAATCGCGAATCTGCGATTCGAGCTGAATCAGTGATTCAGAAAAGAAAATCCCGATTCAGCTGCTCCAACGATTCGATACTATGAGTCGTTGCATTTTGTGTTTCAATGGAGTGGAATCGTACAATTCGAATCGTGAATCATACAATACTGATTTCCTTGCTTGCAACAAAAGGACTGAATATCAGGGCAACTCATCTGTTGTGGATGTCAAAACAACCACATATGCCATAGTGAAAACTGCAACAAAAGGACTAAATATTAGGACAAGTCATTTGTTGTGGATGTTAAAACAACTACCTATGACATTTAACGACAATCCCCATATATTTGCAGGGGGTTCTGAAGTTAGCAAAAAATAAATTATCTATATAGGCAAAAAAAAAAAAAATCTCCATCATTCAACCCAAGTAAATATCTAGTATATTCATTGCAAAAATGTTATACGTCTAGGGTTATGCTCATATTTTTGTAGGAATATAGAGCACTATAGGAGAAACATACCCCAAGAAAATAACGTCGTTTGAATTGTATAAGAATATTGGCCTCGAAATTGTGAGATAATGTTATAATGAGATTGTCAAGGGATCCTTCATCATAAATAAACGCTTTTTTTTAAAATTTAGCCCATGCATTTATTATTTATAACTCAGAAAA
>JAJJMA010083338.1:0-57374 GCA_023529015.1 Papaver nudicaule
TATGGAATCACAAAATCTAGTTTCGGCTGGATTTGTTGACAAAAATCCAGACGAAATTTAATGGTGGTGGTGGCGGTGGCGCTGGTGCTGGTAGTGGTGGTGGTGGCGGCACTTTGAATAGTTTAACAACTAATCTAAATTTAGTTAAACTAATCTGATTCATTAGTTCTAATTAAATAGGGATATTTTGGTATTTAAAAAAATATGTCGGATAAAGGGTTTTTGAAAAAGCTTAAAAATAGCTTTATTTTGTTTTATTATCCGGTCCCCCTATCACTTTTTTCGGCCCCTAAATCAGCCTTTAGAGATAGAGATGATGATCAGAATGATGATGGAGAAGAAAGACGAAGAGAATTCATGGAGGGTTAGAGCAAAAGAAATGAGAGAGAGTGTACTGATAGCTTTGGGTGAAGGTGGGTCTTCTCACAAAGCCCTCATAGAAGTCTCCAAAAAATGGAAAGCTACCCTATCGAATGAAAATTGTAACCGAGTTCCCTGGTTGTTGTGAATAAAACTCATATATATTTGCAATCAATCTAGCAAACCATCATACTTTAGCAACTAAACCAGACATTTGCTTTTATATATTAAGCACTCTACTTGTTTATACCCAGAGGACGAAAACCAACAATAATGAAGACAAATTATCATAACAACGGGATGTTTCTTATTTCTTATATAAATGAGAAAGTTAACTATCAGATAAGCTCAGTTACTTTGAACATAAAATCAACAAATCAAAGTTACAGAAGATGAGACTAAAAAATCTTCACTGGTAACTTTCAACTCAAGGCAGAGAATCTCAGGAAGGATTGGTGTATATGTACCTTTCCTAAAGTTTAAAAATGCCTTTGAGCGGTTGCACGTGCCTCATGTGGGGGTCATATCTGAGGCAATAGAAGATGGTGGCAGGTGGCGGTTGAAGATTAAATGCTCAAACACTTACAGGTTCAGTGGCTTTCATCAACCATGCCATCTCTGACTCATCCAAGAATGGTGCTAGAATTTTTCTACATTTGGAGTGGTACGTGTTTACCCATTCTATCTCGTCTGGTACTAACATGCTCGTGTCCATCATTTTTATCTGATATGGTGCCTGTAGAGGAGAATAACGTTTCTTCTTAAGTTCGAATTTCACAGAGAATTCAAAATCAAGTATTCGCAGTGCCTAGGAAAACTCACCCATGTAATGTGCTCAAAGGATAAGTAACCCTTGTCGCCAAAATTGAATTTCGTGTCAGCATCATTTACTATAAGCACATTCTCCAATCTTATACCAAAGTTACCATCCTCGTAATAACCAGGTTCTGGGTGAAATCAATGCATTATAAAGGTTAAATATTACGGGAACAGAATTCAGACACTACTATTACTCAAGTGTAATAATGAACCAGACAACCTAGCACAAAAAGTATGACACTCACCATCTGTTACAGTCATAGAAGCCTGTAATGGCACATTTCGAGCATGCGGTCTGAAACTAATCAAATGAGGTCCTGTATTATAAAAATTAAATGTGAATTTTACATCTCTCAAATAATTAAATAATAAAGGAAGAAGCAAGGTTATGTCAAAGACATAATTCTACATACCTTCATGAACATTCAAGTATGACCCAATCCCATGACCAGTTCCATGGCGGTAGTCAAGACCGCTCTTCCATAAAGGAACTCGAGCAAGAATATCAAGAGCATGTCCTATAAGCAAGATAATTTGAAAGCTAGTGGTTTCAGTTACCACACACAAAACAGTTGTAGTAGTAATGTAAACAATGCTGATGGTAATAATTTAAAGACATTGTAAAATGGTGAAGATCTAACGACACGGTAAAATTAGTGGTACAATATGATGAAGATGATGTGATACGAAAGATAGTTAAAATACCGCTTGTCCCGTTTGGAAATATGGCAGTGTCCAAGGCAATATGACCTTTGAGAACCTACGTTGAGATCAATCAAAAAGAGTAAATTGTGGATCTCCAACTCTAAGACTACAAGGTTACGAAAAATTAACATGACTGCGAACATTGTTCTAGATTGCAGCAATGAAAGTCAACCTACCGCAGTATAGCATGCTTTCTCATGTGCCGAAGGCTTGCCAAAATGAACAGTCCGTGTGATATCAGTTGTTCCATCTTGATACTACAATCCCCACCATGACCAAATCAGGCAACGAAACAGACAAAACAAAAAGCAGTAAATGAGCTAGATTCCACGTAAATAGGCAAAGTTAGGAGGGACTTATTGTTTTTAGTACACAAACCTGTGCTCCAGAATCAAAGAGATAAATCTTATCAGCATCAAGCTCAGCACATGTATCAGGCTCTGGCTGATAATGAATAATTGCCGCATTTGGACCAACAGATGAAATAGTAGGAAAGCTTAAGCCTTTGAAATGCTGCACAAAGGTATGTGGAAAATTGATTAGACTCGCTAGAGTATGTATAGGCACAAAACACTGCTAAACTAGAAAATCATACAGATATTTATGTACCTCTTTCAATGCACGAAAGCTCTCTAGCTTGTCACTTGCTGACACTTCTGTTAATTTTATGGACTCCCTGTTGTATCAGTAAGATAAATATGGGAATTAGAGAACAAACTATAAGTTATATGTCAGTGACAGTCTGGCCAAGACTTCAGATATAAACTCAACTAGCTCAGTAATAAAATACAAAAATCAAGGGGATAAAAGTCTTACAAATGCTTTCTTTTGTTAGTTTTATCTGATTCTATGAAATAACCAGAAGCTCCATAAATAGATTGCATCTGCAAATTGGCAGATGTTCACGCATCATAACTTCCAAGAAAATATTTCAAGAAGTGCACAACACAAGCAAAAAGGTACAACTGCAGAGGAAGTCTGACAAGCATGCTTGATAATTGCATTCAAGAAAAAGATGACAATAACATTTAAGCTTTTCCAATAGCAGAAAATAGAAAACTTAGTTATGAAAAACGATAACCTACCTGCTTATCCAGCCAGACAAGGTATTGCACTACAGATGCACCATCCCGAATATGTGCCTTGCGTAAGCCATCCAACTCCACAGGGTTCTAATAATCACACGGTAAAGGAATAAGAAGCAAGCCTCTCTAGGTGGAGATGACACTATTAAGTAACTCAAAACGTCTACCACCGCATTTATTCATCGAAAGAAACAAATGTGAAATAGCCATACTGTATTCTATGTCCGAATTTTGTAAGTTCAATTTGCTTGGCCTAGAATAATATGGATGCAATTCTGATATGTGTATTCCAAATGCAGTTCACATATTTACCTTGACAGCTTTAGGAAGGGCCAAAGGTGACTGTTGGAGGAGAACCTGGCGAGAGTTCAGTTTCGAGCACAAGGCATAGCAGCATGAACCAGAGTCAAGCCATATGAGGTCTGGATTAGTTTGTTTGGCTCCGTTCTCACCATTACGAGAAGAACTGATTTCCTGATCGTTTGAGGCCTCGGTCTGAGATCCCTTGATTGCAGAATTGAGCTTACCAGATGCAAGCAAGGCCACATCCGAGCTTATTGAATCATAATCGCAGACTTCTATTCCATTCTTTTCCATATGGGAGTGCACCTGTGTACACAAAAAGAAGCACCATAAAACAATTGTCTGATTTTCAGAAGAATGAGGATGAGTCATTCAGTGAACACATCCACCAAGAGAATTTAAACCTGATAACAGAATCGTGGGCAATTTACCAAGTGTTAAGCAACAACATATATCGTAAATGAAGATCATAACTGCAGAAATCGCTCCACAGTATAAACACATAACTAAATACTTACCTCAGTAGAAATCTTCCTTTTGTCCACATAAAAGAAAGCTGAAACTGTTGTTACTATGGCAAATGCATGAACAACTGGACAGTAGGAAACATCACTTCCTCGAACATTATACAGCCAAGCCACCTGAATATATGAAAAAGTTCCTCTAAATCAACAGATCAAACAGGAAATCGATTCACGCAAGCACCAAATTGTGCATTACCTCATCCAGTGTTGTGAAAATAATACCACGAGCTTTTGCCTTCAGAAGCTTTTCTCGCAGATCTTTCAATTTTTCTGCAACAGAACGACCTGCGAATTCTAGAGGTTGTACTATGACAGGATTAATTACTGGAGGTGGTCGGTTTTCCCATACTTCGTCCACCAAGTTTTTCCCCAGCCGAACTAGTTTTTGTTGTTTTTTAGCAAAAGCATTCTCCCATCTTTGTGCAGTATCTACGGATACACACCACGGGTCTATCCCAACCGTGGCATCATTTGGCAGATTCTAGAATGGGGGGGAAAGGAGATTAATTAGCACACATCTAACCCAAAACAATCATTACATTTTATATATTCCAAAATCATTTTAATGATAACATTCGAAAAGCAACAGCAATCACTCACATCAGCTAACCATGTCTCGACAGGTGGATCTTCTCCCATACGCATGAGCTTCCATCGATCACTCAGCTGTTGTGTTGCTTGCAAGAAGTACCGTCCATCAGTCCATAATCTTGCATCATCCTTTGTTACAAGTGCCAAACCTGGACGAATTCAATCAAAACCAATTCAAGAAACATAAACTTTTCAGAATTTCTAAATACCCCAAAGCCATAAACATTAACATCTTTCTCACTAGGTTGGTTGGGATTGAAGTAAACTATACTAACCAGCACTTCCAGAGAACCCAGATACAAATTCGCGCCTTTTATCCCTGGCAGAAACATATTCACTCTGCAAGAAAATCAATAACAAATTCCTTTACATTAATAAATACGGCAAAGAAACTATTTGGATTTTAGTCAGTAATCACCACCAAATAGAAACTGGACGAAATCAAGAAATTAAAAGGAAAATCAAGAAATTAAAAGGAAATAGAAGTTGACCTGATGATAATCTTCAGAAGGTACGATCAAAGCATGAAGAGGAGGATCATGTGAAGCCATTAAAGACCTCAACCCATCTAAAGGATCTCCCATTATTCTTGAAAACTCTTTGTTTCAACCAAATACTCAAAGTAAAGAAGAAGACTGATAAAACAGCAAAAATGATAACCAAAATAAAAGAAGAATGGATGATTATACTCTAAGAAGATTGGATTAAGTAAAACTATAATATTGTTTTCGTCGTTTTGTTCGGAGTATACGCTTCTGCTCGGAATCTTGAGAAGTTGTTGGGTTTATGACTCGACGTCTCGTGGTATAGTTTTGTGACACGTTATTACTGAATGGTGCGTTTCTCTCAGCCCAATCCTGCTCCCTGTTTTTACTGCCACATTTTGAAATTATTCACTACAGTTTTTAACGATTTGGATAAACCTATTTGCCTGTAACCATTTCGGGCGACCGTAGCTTCACAGCTAACAAACTTTGGCCGTATATTCCCGCAACTATGTAAGTTTGGTTTGGTTTGGTTTGGTTTGGTTTGGTTTGGTTTGGTGGGTTAAAAAACTAACACCAAGGCAAGCACTATGGTCTGAATTTCTTTGGCTGCATTTGGGAAATGTAGGCTGTAGCTAAGCCAGGGGAAGAGAAAATGTCAACTACTACGGGCCTTGGTTAACTAGGAGGTGGAAGCCGAATTTGTGCCCAAATGGTATTGGGCGTTGTTTAGCTTTGCGTCAAACTCAATGATTGACTTTTGATCCGCGGCAACCCAGTTTCCACCAAGTGCTTCAGATTATATAGGTGCCACATGAGTTTTCCCTCTCATTCTTCTTCTTTCCCGGTATTTTATTCACAACCAAAAAAATAAGAAACAATTTTTTTTTTTTGATGTTGAAAGTGTTGTAAGTGGAATTCTTTAGTGTGAAAATAAAAAGTTTGTCCGATACTCAAATGTGGTTCTACTGCACCTTTCAATTTTGAATTCTATCAACAAACGATTCAAAGATCAGTAATTTTAATTCTAGGGCTTATAAGCATAGATGAATAAAAAAAGATAATCATGATGCTCTTGATCTTAGGTTGACTAATTACATCATATACAACTAAATCATAAAATCTAACATAGAAATCGTTATCCTATGATTACTATTTGTTATATGGTGTATTGGTGATAAATGGTTGTAGACATGTAGTATTGATTTAGTTTTGGTATTGAATGTTAAATGCATTACATTGAAATTAAAATTGTTGTAAGGTAAAAAATGTATTCTTGCTTATACGAGATTCACATACGAAATTGATTCGGCTTTTCGAGCGATGAAGAAGACCGGGTTATTTTCAGTCTTCAAAGAATGGTATTGGATGTTTGTAGGCATATTATTCGTCAACCAATGCCAATGGAACTGCAAATATGACAATGACTTGAACGAGATCTAGTTGTGCATGATGAAGGATTATTTTGTCGATGGAGGTACTGATACTCCATGACAATTCAAATAACGTATAGGTATGAAGCAAGATTTGTTCCATAAGGTCCATATTCTCCTATTTGAACCTCATCTTGCACATTCTCATTTTCACCACCATTTAATTCTTGTTCAATTAGTTCTTATTACATATTTTCATCATTTCCCTAGTATGCAACAAAGCATCCTATTCTACCATACTATTGATTAAGTTTTCATAGTTCTTATCACTATCATTATTATTGGCTTCGTCTTCATCTGCATCACTTGCATTATCACTTATCAAGGTTTTGATGATTGTTGGTAATAGATATTTGTTCATATATCCGGTTTGAGATCTTTGGACTTCATCCTTTCTTTGTCTTTTTACTGCTTTGGCGTGTCACTTTTCTGCTTTTGAACCATGGTTGAATTTTAAAATGCAAGATAGACAAGAAGATTGAATAAACCTAAATAATTTTGATATGTCTCAATTCAGGCCTGTAGCCCTCAT
Organism: Papaver nudicaule; assembly: GCA_023529015.1. Taxonomy (NCBI): domain Eukaryota; kingdom Viridiplantae; phylum Streptophyta; class Magnoliopsida; order Ranunculales; family Papaveraceae; genus Papaver; species Papaver nudicaule. The sequence continues at coordinate 6,838 of JAJJMA010083338.1, forward strand.
TTATACATACCAAACCCTCAAACTATTCCTAATAAAACTCGCAACTTATGCCTAAAATAACTGAACTCTAAACAAGGAAAAACTCTAATCAAAGATTCCCTAAAAACAAAAATACTAAAGACCAAAAAACTACTGGAACCCATAAAACATAAAAACTTCCTGACATATAAGTTGTTATGCGACAATGTCAGGCTTTCCTTTCCCCTTCATAAAATTGGATCCTATCATTCCATCCTCCTTTGAAAATGCCTTGTCCTCAAGGCTCAGTGATGAAGCAATCATTTCGTCGTCGTCATCTCCCGTTGATTCTAGCAACACACTAAGAATTTTCTCATTAGGTAACCAGGCTTGCTTGAGATAAGAAACATGAAAGACCGGGTGTATTCTGAACTCATCAGGTAATTCCAACTCATAGGCAACCTTGCCAATTCTTTGCAGTATCTTGAACGGACCACAATACTTTGGTGCCAACTTTTGATTCACTCTTCGCTCCGTGGATTGTTGCCGGTATGGTTGCAATTTTAAGTACACAAAATCTCCCTTGGAATTCCTGTTCGGTACGATGAGCATCAGTTCTTTGTTTTATTCTATTTTGAGAAACACTTAGGTTCTCCTTAAGCAACAACAATATTCGATCCCTTTTATTCAGTGCTTCCTCAACTTATGTACCCTTTACTTCTCCAAGCGTGTAATTGTTCATAACATGAGGAGCAATGATGTATAATGCCTTAAATGGGGTCATCCGAGAAGATGTGTGGTACGTCGTATAATACCAATATTGTTCCCAGTGAAGCCATGATGACCAACTCTTAGGTTTTTCCCCAGCAATAAAACGTAACTAGAACTCTAAACACTAGTTCACCACCTCAGTTCGGTTGTCTGTTTGTGGATGGTAGGAAGAGTTCATTATCATTTCAGTGCCTTGTAGTCAAAATAATTCCTGCCAAAACTTATTAGTGAATACGACATCTCTATCAGATACCATAGATTGCGGGAACCCATGCAGTTTCACCATTGATTCTAAGAAAACCTTCGCCACTGAATTGTTGTGTATGGATGTTTTAGTGCCATGAAGTGCGGATACTTTCTCAATCTATCCACTAAAACTAAAATAACAGTGTTTCCATGTGATTTAGGTAACCCATCTATAAAATCCATTGATATGTCTGCCCAGATAGTATCCGGGATCGGTAGAGGTTGCATTACCCAGCTGGTTACAACGTTCATATTTATTCTTTTGGAAAAGATCACAATGTGTCGTATAATTACGAACATCTTGTCGCATTCCCTACCAATAGAACAATCTTGAGAGTCTCTTAATTGTCTTCAAATACCATGAATCTTGCTACTGGTGATGAACGAAATTCCTACAACAACAAATCTTTCCAACGAGATTTAGGATTTAATAACCACTACTCATGGTACTTAAGCAACCCATCATCTACGGTATAATTCTTTGCATTGAAATTAGATTGGTATATTTTTGCCACCCTTTCTTGCAACCATGGATCAGTTCTCAACTTTTTTTTAAGTCTTCCATCCAAGTCCAACTGGCATATGTAATAACACAACTCTTTGTTTTGTTATGAATCTTTGATAAAGCATCTGCTGCACTATTTTTCACTCCTCTTTTATTCTTAATTTCATAATCGTAGCCAAGTAATTTTGCCAACCATTTTTGTTGTGTTAGAGTAGTGGCTCTGGCTTCCCAAAAGTGTTTTAAACTTTGCTGATCAGTGTAGATTGTGAAGTGTTTACCTAGTATATACAACCTCCATTTTGTTATTAAATACATTATTGCAAGCAGTTCTTTTTTATATGTTGATAAGTTAAATGACGAGATCCAAGGACCTTACTCGTATATGTTATTGGCTTTTTGTTTTGCATTAATACTACCCTGAGTCCATGCCCACTTGCATCTGTTTCAATATCAAAACCTTAGTTGAAATTTGGAAGTGCTAGGACTGGCGTAGTTGTCATGGACCTTTTAAGATATTCAAATGCGACTTCAGCCTCATTTGACCATGTGAAGTTGTCCTTCTTTAATAGTTAGGTTAGAGGATACGATATCGAACCATAATTCTTTACAAACGTGGTAATATCTTATTAGTCCCAAGAATCCCCGAAGACTCTTCACTGTATTTGGCCTTGGCCAGTTCACCATACTCTCTATTTTTTAGGGATCAGCCGCAACTCCATTAGATGTAATGATGTACCCAAGATACTCGGTGTTGTCCCTACCAGATGAACATTTGCTAATCTTTACGACAAGTTGGTTGTTGAGTAAAATCTGAAGATGCTTTAAGTGCTCTCACGTCTTGCTATAAACAAAAATATCGTCGAAAAACACCAAAATAAACCTTCGTAAATATGGTATAAATAAATCATTCATAAGGTGTTGAAAAGTAGAAGGAGGTTTAGTTAAGCCAACGGCATCACCAAAAATTCATAATGCCCATCATGAGTACGAAACACTGTTTTGAATATACCATCATCATACATGCGAATTTTGATGATAACCCGAACGCAAATCTAATTTAGAAAAATAGCTAAACCCATGCAATTCATCAAGAAGCTCATCAATAATAATTATTGGAAACTTATATTTTCCTGTTACTTGATTAACAGAGCGATAGTCGATGCACATCCTTCATGTTCCATTTTTTTTCTTTATGACTAAAGACACTGGTGATGATAAGGGACTTGTACTTGGTCTAATCAAACCCGCATCCAAGAGCTCTTGAACTAGTCGCTCAATTTCAGCCTTTTGACAGTATCCATAGCGGTAGAGTCGTACATTTACCGGTGTGGTGCCTGGAAACAAAACAAAATCTTATGGTCGTGAGTTCGTACAGGTGGCAGACTAGTGAGTGTTGCAAACACGGGATTATAATAATCAATTAATTGTTTAATCATTCCTTAGGCAACAGGGATGATGACGAGCTAGCTTCCAAGATCAGTACATGACAGATTACTCCCTGGGTGCTCCTTGTTTGATTAGCTTTCCACGATATGGATAGATGCTAACTGGTTAACCTTGAGTTGATTCCCTAGCAATTATATCTTTTGGTCGCCAACCTCAAACTCCATTGTTAGATTCTTAAAATCTTATCGAAATGACCCTAGAGTTTGTAACCATTGCGCCCCCAGAACCATGTCGCAACCCCCTAACTCCAAACATGAAAGTCACTAAAAAAAAGGGGTATTCTGAAGGCGAAACTCTAAGTTTGGACACTGCCCCAGACATGGAATTCGAGATCCATTAGCAATCATAACTTCGAACCCTTGATCATTATTCATCTCAATGTTCAACTGTTTTGGTATAGTCGGGTCCATAAAGTTATAAGTACTGCCTGAATCCACCAGAATTGTGACCTTCGTATTTTTAACCTCTCCGTAATACGCATGGTTTGTGGCCTAGTTGAACCTGCCAAGGTATGCATAGAAATTTCTGCGATTGCTTTTTATTCTTGTACCATATCATCGTTTTCCCATTGAAATCTTCTTCACCTTCAATGAGGAATAAGGTTTTAGAATTGAATCGATGACCCGAAAACCACCTCTAATCGCAGTTATAAACATAGGTTTTTCCTTAGCCTTTCATCTGCATCTTCCGGGGTTACTCACTTGATTATATGAGTGGGATTGGCTTAGTTGCCGGGACCGTTGGTACAATATTAGGTCGCACCGCAGGCCTAAAAACTTGTCTTCGCAAGTTCACTTTTTCATCTTGTAGACGAGCCAAACCTATAGTCTCGACTAATGAACCTCGACTTAGAGCTTGCACTTCTAGTCGAACCGCAGGTTTAAACCCTCCAAAATAATTACAGCTCACCCTAAATTATTTAGGTAGGTCACTCACAAGGTTTGATAGTCGTTCAAATTCCTCTTGATAACTAGTTTGACTGATTTTGGTTACAACCGTTGTTGGATCATTATATTTTGTGCGCCCAAATCTACTCAAAAAGATGTAAAGAACCATTTCCAGTTAGGATTATGTGATAGTTTTTGCATCCATTTATACCATTGTAACGCCTTCCCTTCAAAGTTAATTCCTGCCAATTTTACTTGTCTTTTAGAAGGTATTTCATAAAAATTAAAGTATAATTCATCCTGGTATAACCAACCTTCAGGATCAGTTCCCTCAAATCATGGAAATATTACATTTCCATCATTCTTAAGATTGTTACGGGGTATTGAATCTTTCTCAAATAACTTCTCCAACTGTTCAGCTAAACTATTGCTTGATGTAGTCATAGTTGTGACTTGAACTGTGAATTGTTCCATAAGTTTTCTTTTCTGAGCTTGAGTTTTGGGCATTCAGAAGCGATATCGCTCTGATACCAATGATAAGAACTTAGTTTTATCACGGCCAGCAGCAACGAGAATGCTAGAATTCAAGATAGACAAGAAGATTGAAGCAACCTTAAGAATTCTGATATGTCTCAATTCAGGCTTGTAGCCCTCATTTTATACAGACCAAACCTTCAAACTAGTCCTAATAAAACTCGCAACTTACGCCTAAAATACTTAGACTCTAATAAGGAAAAACTATAATCTAAGACTACCTAAAAACAGAAATATTGAAGACCAGAAAACTATTGGAACCCATAAAACATAAATGACTTCCTGACATATAAGTTGTTATGCGACAATATCAGAATCTTGTTTCCCTTTCATTAAATTGGATCATATCAGTCTCCTTGTCGGTTGAAGTGTTCCGCCGTACATAACAAAAAAAGGAAAATATTTAAAGAAAAACCCTAATTGTTGTGTAAAATATACGATAACAAGTAGACAAAAAAACTCATTTCATATAATAAGTAGACGGTCTTTCTTGACTTTGATTAAGACCTAAAATCTGCAGTTGTTTTCATAAATATCATAATCCCAGTTCCCAAATTTGACATACTATACTTTCAAAACCTTAACAAAATTACTCAACAAAATAATTTGAAAGAATAAGTATACTAAGAAATTACCTTGTCTCAGACTCACAAAACCTATAAACAAATGTTGTAAACGTTGATTGTTATTAAGATTCAATCAGTTAACGAGCTCACGTCGGTACCGTTGGACTGTTGTGAAGCAGAAGAAGAGAAAAGGATATGAGTCAAACAACCTTACAAGAAGAAAATTTATCTACCGAATATGAGTAACAAAATCTTAAAATTTTGGGTCCCCAACAAATGTGGCCCTAAGTGACGGCCTTGTTCGCCTAGTGTCTGAGACGGCCCCAGGCGGTGGCATTGTACGATGTATGGTTTTGGCATGTTTTTTTATTAGTATCAAGGTCAGCTCGAATGCCCTATTTAACAATGTGTTCAAGGGTGTATTACCTCCCTGTGACTTTATCACCAATGGCCACCACTACGCGGGTGTTGTTTTTACCTGATGATATCAATTCATAGTTGGGGACAAATGTTCAAGCTTGAAAGGTTACACTAGGTATTAATGATCGTTAAAAGCTCTTAGAGCATCCACAGTCGTTGCTATAAAATCCAAAAAAAAAAAACGTAATGGAGGTGGTTATAAAGTCAAAGGCCAAAAATCCTTTAATTACAACGCGTGGATTATGACCCCGCCTGGGACCGAGCGCATCTAATAACCACGCTCCACACAAGATGAGATTATACTTTACACCCAAGTTATAAGCGCACTTGTTTTTGGCGCTTGAATCGAGTTTAGTTTAAATTCACGTTTAAACATTCGTAATTGATACATACGTCTCACGAGAGACGCATTTTTTAGATGTATTTGATTTATATATCCAACGTTAATATTGTATCTGTGTTAATTTAGAAATCTCTTCGCATCCAAGTATTAATTATAAGTTCCTCTGGTCCTAGACATGAGCATAGTGTATGCCCGGTGTCAAACGTCATTTAAATGAACGTTTAAGTTAGGCGCAATTTATAAAGGGCTATTTAACCGATGGTACCCGGCAAATGAGCGGTTGCGGATTTTGGTACCCAATACTTTGGATATTAAGTAGGGATGTCAATGGCATCCGAAAAATCCGATATCCGATCTGAAAATCCGTTATCCTACAGGATATTATCCGTTATATCGGATGTCGGATAGATGGGCTAACGGATATTGCAAGTTAGCCAAATGACAATGATATAGCTATTATCCGTCGGATATTATCCGATATCCGATAATTACAAGGGTATTATAATAATTTTGTATGTTTTTAATACCTTAAAGGCATACACCGAGACACGAGTACCATCTCATTTCTTTTTCGTTCTTCTACTCTTCTAGACTTTCAATCTTTCATAATTTTATATGTTTTTGCAAGACCCTACTTTACACAGACTCGATCCAGGTACACTAATCCCTCGATTTCACTACAAATTCATATGTCTTATGTCTTAGCGGATATTACTCGATGTCCGATAAGTTAACCATAAAGGCAATGATAGTAATTTTTACATATCCGACAGAACTTAACGGATAACGGATATCCGATAAAAGTTAGCCAAACGGAAACGGTAGAGCGACTATCCGTTTCGATAACTCCCGTTGACATCCCTAATATTAAGGGATGGTACCGGGACTGATAGTTGACTGTCAAAGTCAAGGGTTGACCAAAGTATCTTTTTATTTTATACTCCCTCCGTTTCTTTTATATAGGCGGAATTAGGACTTTTATATGTTTCAAATTATAGGCGGAGTACAACTATCAAGACTACTTTTTACAACTTATACCCTTAATAATAACACATAGGTAATTGTGTTTAGAATAAGACAAAGGGTAAAACAAGAAAAAACATGGAAAATTATCCTGGCGGAATTTCGGCCTAGGGTCTTGGAATTCCGGCCTAGGTTTTTGATGGGGCGATCCAATGAGGCGAGATAAGGGGTATCCTAATTAACCTTCACTAATCCAGATTAGTTTAAACGCATAATTAAGACAAACCTAACCCGTTAAATACAAAGGATATCTACTCGGTAGCAGTCTCCAATTAGTCCAACTTCTTCTTCTACTCCCTCTTCAATTCGAGATGAGTTTGTCGACGATGACGATGAACATTCATCCCTGACCCAGAAATTGAAAATTGGTTCGAAGGAGTAGAGACAGAGGAACCTCCACAAAATCCACCAATGGTCTCAATAAGGTAATTCCCAATCTAATTACAAGCTTTTGTGTATGAATTTAGCTATTAGGATTTTCAATTTTCGCCCAGAAAAACTAGGGTTTATGTATGAAAATCTCTAGTCGGTAGCTAATTGATCTACCGAGTACAAATATATTACAGTCGGTTGCTATTGGACTTACCGAGTATGTATGATTTATGAATACACGACAGCTATTTTGATTTACCGAGTAAGCTCCAATAGCACTCCCAGATTTCTGTAAAATTTTAAGGCTTTATTCGGTGGCTTTTATGTCTACCGAGTAAACTTTTTGCATATTCGGTTGCTTTTCTGTCTGCCGAGTAAATATTTTCTGCCTTTGATTTTACACCACTCGGTAGATCATTTATATCTCGATCTACCGAGTAGTGTTAGAGACATGTACTTGTTAACCATTGTAGAACTTGATATGTTTGTTTTTTGGTTGGTTTGTTGTGTACTTTGGTATGTAATAGGGCAAAGGAATTGAGAACTAAGAGAAACAATGACACACAATCTCCGGCAAGTTTACCCGCACGAACTAAAAGGGGTAGGAAATTTGGAGCTAAACACCGCAAGAAGGCTGAGGTTGATTTAGCGGTTGTTAAGGCTGCTGCTGCAGATAGATGGAATGAAAGTAGAGGTGGTGTTTAAAGTAGAGGTGGTGCAAGTGAGATCCTAAAGCAATTGCTCGTGTAGCCAAGACGATTGTTCCATAACCAATCTACCATTCCACTTCTTCTTTTTAATAGTACATGGATTTTCATACACTTTTCAACCCATTCTAAGCTAGGTTTTTCCCGTCGTGGAGCCGTGATTTTCTTCCAAACACTCTTCTTCATGGAGTTTATCTAGTAGGTCAGAATTCCACACCTCCATGGCGTCGTTCAATTTCAATGTGTTCGTATCATGATTGGATTCACGAGATTTATTTCCACCCCATTCAATCTCACTCAATTCTACCATCTCAAAAAAAACTAGGTTTTCTTCTTCTTCTTCTTCTTCTTCTTCTTCTTCTCTTCTCTAGAAAAGACTCTCTCACAAAACAAAACAATGAAAAAAATTACATCTATCATATTCGGTAGACCTTTTATAAAAATTAGCTTAGTGTTAATCAAGTTTTAGTATAAGGGGTGACCTTTTTAGGTTTGGGTGGCCAGGTTTTTTCGTAATAAAAACATAGGCCGGAATTCCAAGACCCTAGGCCGAAATTCCGCTAGGAAAATTATGACTTCAAAAATGTTTTCTTAATCTAAGAGAATTGGTCCCTCCGCCTATATAAAAGAAACGGAGGGAGTATATTTTTATTACACAAAATATTAATTTAACAAACATAGCCCTAACCCTTATCTTCTTCCTCTGCTATTTCGTCCCCAACCCAAACTTATCCCACAACCACCAATAGGTCCATTACCACTACGCTCCCACCGCTACCTAATGTGCACTCCCACCGCCACAACGATCTAATTTTTTTAATCTCTCCTTAAAGCTTTAGTAACAAATTAACTAAAACGAGGAATTGAATAGCAAAACTGAAATAATTAAATCTGTACACGGATCTACCACAGGAAGAAGAATTGAAACCCTAAATAGGTTCCGTTCCATTCTGATATTCCCTGTAACTACATAGTATCATTGTAAAAGTACTTGTACATTTCAAACCTGGCGTCAACCTACAAACCAAAATTCATCCTTACAGTTTGAAAAAGGAGGGGTACCGAAATACTACCAACTTTTCGTTTTGGCTCGTGAGTCTTATGGTTTAAGTCTGGACGATCTCAAAAATCAATATCCAAACTTATAACTGGAGTTGTTAAACCTCGACAAAGAGTACTTTGGAGTCAACTCTACAGTTAGGCAATAACGTACTACTTGGTGCTTTAATTATACAATCAGAGATATAATGCGGAAAGTAAAAGCACACAAGACACCAGAGATTTTTTTAACGAGGAAAAACCTCGGGACCTCGTCCAGATTGAACACCGCCCAGTACAAACTGACTACAAACACTAGCCTACTATAAGAGTTCGGTCTGGGATGTAGCAGAGACCAACTCAAGCCCTCCAAGCGAATTGGCTACTGTCGCCTTCCTTACGTCTCTAGATCCCCCACAGATCGTCACGCACTTGATTCCCCCAGCTGACGTCCTTTACAGGCCTAGGAGTTGCTTTGACCGCTGTCAAAGGCTTGTGTCAGCAATACTGGCTTTTCAACCAAACTGTTGACGTATGGTGTAACTGTCCTCTATCAGTTTACCATACACAAGATGACTTCCTTCGGATTGTTAAATCCAGGTCATACGGAAATCTACTTCTTGAACCGGGGCTGACACGCAAACCAAGTAAGCAATGCCCAATTCGAATCTACCTCAGTTATACACGAAGAACCACTTAAGGAACTTGTATAACTGGAGCCAACTAGGTCTTACAACACCGAGTGCAGCCGTGCGTTGCTACCTTTCCAACCTTGTTGAGTAACGTATCAGTTCTTGAATAGCCGTATATCAGAAGAGACGGACTTTAGAATAGACAAGAACGTGATCAGGTTACCAAGGTTACAGGTTAATCCGATTTCAACCAAAGATGGTTTCAATCTCCTACTTGTGCTTCCCAACTCTCAAGAGAAGTCTTTATAGTCGTAGGGAGTTCCCAGAGGAGCTGCAACCTATGGAGGATGACTATACCACAACAAGCATTCACCGAAGTGAAAAGAGTTTACGCTACCTTCCCTAAGGACCTTCACGTATGCTTGATGCTTGCGGTATTTGTCCATAGACACCTCTATTTATAGCACTCAATAAGATAGGTTACTTTGGAATAAAGCAATCAATTACTTGTCCCACAAGTTAAGGAAACTTTGAAATCAAGTAAAGAGATTAATCCCAATTGGAATTCTTTTTACATTATCTGCCAAGTGTTTTGTTAGCTCAAAAACACTTCAAGATAGAAATCCAACATACCAGAGATAATCTTATCTTATTGACTCATTGAGGATCGTTAGATGGAACACAAAAGAATTTCTGTTTTACACAAGTCCATCTAAGAGATAAAGGAGTTTGGAATTTGACTCAGAGTGAAATTCTAAAAGAATCTTCACTAAATCCGACACCAGCAAGATGACTACCGTCAGGTTCACGTACTGGTACGCGAATAAAATAGCCATCTCAAACTCAAGGAATTTCCGAGTTTCTGGTACGCAAACCGGTTCGTGAACCGTGCGCCTGTCAGATTTCGTCAAATCTGGATTCCGCTGGAAGTACTGGGCTGAGCCAGAACTTAGACGTGTGTACGTCCTCAGCTGTGATCCATGAACTCTTTGCTCAAGAGTACTTAGATTCATCCATATCCAACTAACAGTTTGCAAGCAAACCATTGCAATGGACACATGGCACCGAATCTATCTCATTCATTCTTGTACTCACAGTATTTGTGGGATCAAACACTGGTCATGACACAAGGCCACGTTACACAAGAATACGATCTCAATCGCTATTATCACTACTAAAGTAGTCGACTATATTTCGAAAGAATAGATGAAGTAGAATAGAAGAATATCCATAAAGTCATAACTCCTACTAACCTTTTGTCGATGAAGAATAATTGGTGTCTTCTTTGTCTTCACAGTCTTCGTCTTCAAGGTCTCTACTACTTTGTCTATATCCCAATTCCGAAATTTAAACTCTAGTAGGCTAAATCAAGAATTGAGTTTTGACACCTAAAACTGACAACTAGCTTGACATACCAACGCTAGTGGGTTTGACCGGACAATGCCCTAACACAGTTCAAGACGTACAAAATCATCAATAGGCGTTAAGAACTAGCACAATTGGGCTCCAGTTTTCGAGAAATCTTTACATGACTCCTACTGATCGCGATGATTACGGTTTCATTATTACTGTTATGGAATCTGATTGAACCTAATTAGCGGGCTTGTACCATCTCTTGTAGATTTCCTGCTGAAAATCTAATTATTGATGTTTGAGTTGGATTTAGATTTTCTTAGGTTAACTTTACGTTTTGTTGAGGTTTAGGGTTGAGTGTCAACATGGAAATTGGATATTTGGAGGTTGATGCTTTATGAATTGAGCCAAATTCTACTGAAGAAGATGATGGAATTTTTGAGATTGTCGTATTTCTCACAGACGCTTGAAGCTTGTTTCACGTCCGTTCTTTATGAGGAGTGGGTTGGTTAGTTTAGAAGGGTTAAATGCGAAAATTCATATCTCCCCCCTCTTTAAGGTGCGCAAGGATGAAGGAACTAATTAAATTCGTTAACCAATTTTCGTTCCCGCACATGATTTCGTTCGCGCACATTGGAAATTCAGCCGTGAGATTAGCTAAGTCAGACAGAAGGTAAGCCGTCAGATTAAGGAGGTTACCGGACCAATAAGTGATATATACAGGGACCTAATTACAAATAGTTTTAAAAACAATATTTACGGAAATGCCATTTTTATAAAAATAAAAGGAAATATTTAGAATCTTTCTATCTTCAAAACTATACAACGGATTTTTGCGAATCTTATATATTTGGAAAGTCGGTTGAATTATCTACGCAATGAACCTAAATAACGATATCAAATTCATCCTTAGAAATTAAACACAAATCTTATGTGTTGCTTTATATAGTGTTCAAATCTTCACAAATACATAAGAAACACAGATCGATTTAACTTCCATGAAAAAGAGTATAAGAAAGAAAATAATGTTACGACGTGCAATCGCACGTGCATACTACTTGTATTTTTAATAACAAGAAAATGATTATAAAATAAAATTAAAAACAACAACGAGGTCAAACGTTAACTTTGACGGTCAACGTCCGGTCGAGGTACCATCCCTTAATATCCAAAGTATTGGGCACCAGAGTCCGCAACCGGTCATTTGTTGGGTACCATCGGTTAAATAGCCCATTTACAAATCCGTCTCTTAACTGAACGACCTTATAAATAAGGGAAACAAGGTTCTAGGTCCCTTTCTTAATATGGTATGCACAAGATAGTCCTACTTTTTAACAGATTCACCAATATGTCCTTTGTAACGGAATTTCCGTTACAACATCGTTAAGTTAACAGAATTTCAGATGGAAAAGTTAACGCAAGGGATAAATGTTGAATCTGTTAAAAGGTAGTAGGACATATTGGTAAATAATAATTAGGAGATGGACATCTAAACAAAAAACCCTATAAATTATGTCTGCAATCGGATGACATTTTAAACTCCACTCGGATTTTAATTATTTTTGGATAATATAGGATAATTTTTTTTAGTTATTCAGGGTTTATGATTGTGGAATTTCTAACAAGTATCAAATTTCAAAAAGGAAGGATGTTGAACGTGCTTGTGGAGTTCTTCAAAGAAAAAAAAATGATTATTAGGTCGCCATGTAAGTATTGAAAAGAAGGTGCTGGACTTGATAAGTGTTGTCTTATCTTGCACAACATCATTATTGGGCATGAACTTCGGGTTTGAAAATGGAGTGCAGTTTGGGTACCAAAACATATTTGTCCTACTGTTTATATGCAAAGTTTGGAAGATCCTGAAAGCTACAACCTACTACGAGTCAATCTTACCCATCACATTTATAAGCGCTTCGTAAAGGTGAAACACAACCCGCCAACAAGTCAAGTTTTAAAGGACCAGACAAGGAGTGAGAAGAAGAGAAAAAGGAAACGAAACCCGAAAAAGAATCACAGAATTTGATGGAAAAGTAGCGGTAACGGAGGAAAAATGCTACGTTAACCGTGGGAAATCCCAGATTTTCCACCGTGAGTAGATCCGACGATGTGAGACGCTGGACTGATTCATCGGGATATAGTCCAACTAAAAGTAGGTCTCAACAAATGTATCACTCGGGAGACGAATTTGGTATCTTTTCTACGGTATACTGAGAATTCTCGTCATCGTATAACTAAAGTAAAATTATCAAACATACAAGATGTTAAGTAATAGTTGAGATGCTAAGATATGACTGCTCAACGATCATCTTCCCTCGAGAACTCACATAATTGAAGTTTATAACCTCATAATGTGACGATTACTGCTTTTTATTAGCACACAAAACCTGAACATATTTCTTTACATAATCGGTGTATGTTTAGCCCCATTTAAATCGTTTTATTTTCTACAAAAGATCGTTGTATCTTTTGTCACATATAAATCAATTTGTTTACACAATCGGTCTTTGTTTGTCAAGATATAAGTCTATTACTGTTGATTCATAACTAACAATTCCATTCGTTAGACGGATATTGAACTTCCGCCGAATACTAAGAGCGGAAACTGACCTTCCTACTCAAATAACTAAGGTCATAATTGTTGAAAAATTTATCAAATAATCATTCTCTAGAAAACCAAATCTAAAGAAAGCTTAGTGCACCATTATGCTTGCTCTTATCGCATGGACATTCATATGTCCATCCACACATCTACTCTAATTCACAAATTTGGAAGAAAAAAAAAATTACAAAAATTGTCACTCAAATTGCTATTCAATACTACATATTGGATTAAACCATTACATGCACATGTAAAGAGTTTACAAGAAACTAGTTGGAAGCCTAGCCACCAATTGAGCTCCAACTCCCTTTTGAACAACAAGCCTTATTCTATAAAAAAAAGAAAATTACCGACCCTAGCATTACAATCATGACTTGCTAAATAGTTTTTTAGTCTTTTCAAGAAATCCACGATGTATTCGCCAAGTTCTCCAAGAGTCGAGAAAGCAAAAGCATTGAAACCGTACCCATGAGACCTGCATTTGTCAAGGTATTTGTTTCATTTTCGTGTGATAGCTTCCTCCACGGCAACCCCCAGGAGTGAAGGTATGTACACCAGTAAAAGGTGAAATAACGGTTACAACGAAGCACACGTCTTAACTGTTGTCCCAGTTGTAGACAAGAATATCGGTTGGCCACAATTCACGTCCATCCAAGGTGAAAAAGCAGGGGTACCGAAATACAACCAACTTTTCGTTTGGGCTCGTGAGTCTTATGGTCAGATCTGGACGATCTCAAAAATCAATATCCAAATTTGTAACCTGAGTTTGGATCTCAAGGATCAGTCCAACGCAAGACAGGGTCTTGGTAAATCCAATGGATGGATTGAGGACAACGATCAGGTTTATTAATAACGTACTTCTTGTGTTTGCTTTAATTATATAATCAGAGAATATAATGCGGAAAGTAAAGCACACAAGACACCAGAGATTTTTTTAACGAGGAAACTACGACCTGTAGAAAAACCTCGGGACCTCGTCCAGATTGAACACCGCACAGTACAAACTGTCTACAAACACTAGCCTACTATAAGACTTCGGTCTGCGATGTAGCAGAGACCAATTCCAACCCTCCAAGCGAACTGGCTATTGTCACACTCCTTACGTCTCTAGATCCCCCACAGATCGTCACGCACTTGATTCCCCTAGCTGACGTCCTTTACAGGCCTAGGAGTTGCTTTAACCGCTGTTAAAGGCTTGTGTCAATAATTCTGGCTTTGCAACCTCAATTATCAATTGTATGTTTGAATTGTCCTCTATCAGTATGACATACACAAAGTGACTTCCTTCGGATTGCTCCAGGTCATACGGAAATCTACTTACAAGCGGGGGCTGACAAGTAAACCGAGTAAATTATGCCCAACTTGTCTCTACCTCAGTTGTAAAAAGAATCACTTAAGAAACTTATACAACTGGATCTAACTAGGTCTTACAACACCGAGTGCAGCCGTGCGTTGCTTCCTTTCAACCCTGTGTATAACGTATCAGTTCTTGAATGGCCTTATATCAGAAGAGAAGGACCGTAGAATAGACAAGAACGTGATCAGGTTACCAAGGTTACATGTTACTCCGATTTCAACCACTAAGGTCTCAATCTCCTACCTGTGCTTCCCAACTCTCAAGAGAAGTCTTTATAGTCGTTAGGTATATCCCACAGAGGAACTGCTACCTAATAGAGGATGACTATACCACAACAAGCATTCACCAAAGTGAAAAGAGTTTACGATCAATTCCAAAGAGAAACTTCACGTATGCTTGATGCTTGTGGTTTTCGTTCTAGAAACCTCTATTTATAGCACTCAATAAGATAGGTTGCTTAGGAATAAACAACTAGTTTAGCAAGTGCCCGTGTAACGAACCCGTTACTTAACTTGCACACAAAGAAACCTAGGTTTATCTCAATTGGAAATCTTTATCATTTATCTGCCAAGTGTTTTGTTAGCCCAAAAACACTTCAAGATTGATATCCAACAAACCATAGATAATCTTTATCTTATTGACACATTGAGAATCGTTAGATGGACCACAAAAGATATTTCGTGATAACCAAGTCCTACTAAGAGATAAAGGAGTCAGAGTTTAACCCGTGTGAAAATCCCAGAGAATATTCACCTTGGCCGGTTCGCAAACCGTCCTTCTGAATCACGACCAAATACATCGAATCTGAGGTTCACGTACATGTACGCGTACAATTGATGTTTTGGAACTCATGAAAAATTCCCAAGTCACTGTTCACGAACGGTTCGAGAACCGTCGTTATTTAGATTAGGGTTTAACTTGGATCCGCTGGAAGTTCTGGGTTGGGCCAGTACTTAGACGTGTTAAACGCCCTCAGCTATAATCCACTAGACTCTTGCTCAAGAGTACACCTTTAGATTCACCCATATCCAACAATTGATTTGCAAGCAAACCATTGCAATGGACAAATGGTATCGAATCTATCTCATGTACTCTTGTAACCTTAGTATTCGTGGGAACAAATACCAACATAACACATGGTCATGTAGACAAGAACACGATCTCAATCGCTATTTGTATCTCTACTAAAGTAGCTGACTATTTCGAAAGATAGAGAAAGTAGAATAGAAGAATTTCCATAAAAGTCATAACTCCTACTAACCTTTCGTCGATGAAGAATAATTGATGTTTTCTTTGTCTTCACAGTCTTCGTCTTCAAGGTCTCTACTACTTAGTCTATATCCCAATTTCGAAATCTAAACTCTAGTAGGCTAAATCAAGAATTGTGTTTTGACACCTAAAACTGACAACCAGCTTGACATACCAACGCTAGTGGGTTTGACCGGACAATGCCCTAACACAAGGAACAACTCCAGAATTGGCCTGTAATCAGAAAGTCCACACTAAGTAAAAGGGTCTGGAGCATCATTCCTCATGCTGTTATTTGGGCAATCTGGAAGGAGAGGAATGCTAGAGTGATGGTAAGAAGAGAGGCAATGATGCAGAGACTATCATCAATGGTGTGAAGTTTTTGGTTTACAAATGGGGAGGTCTATTTGGTTGGTGTGAAGTTTTTGGTTTACAAATGGGGAGGTCTATTTGGTTGGTTCAAACACTATGAATTCAGAACTCTAATTGTAAATTGAGAGGCTGTGATGGGCATTTCATAAATCACGTTTGAACTTTTGGTTTGAGGTTCTGTTTCAAGTTGTTGTATTTTCATTGTCAATAAAATCTTTAGTCCGTTTTTTTCAAAAAAAAAAAAAAAAAAAAAAAAAACTTCTTTCCTTACCGGGACTCCAGCACGGGAAATCATTTTTTTTTGTGACAACGTTCTTTCTTTTCACGCATAGAATAGAAGGTTAACATATTTGGCACACACATCAACGCTGAATCCCATCCAAAATCAGCATCTGACATCTGAGTTTAACCGTTCTCGAGAGAGACAATCAGGCTATCTAGGCCAACAACCTTTATTAAAGGCCTACAACATTTACGTTAATACCCAAATCCCACACGTGCATAGCGCTCATGGAACCATCTGAATCTGAAGCACAATAAGTAAGTCTATGCAACACACGCACGAAATTAGTTCAAGCTCTTCTCCATCATCACAGAACAAAAAAATCCAAAATTCCGACTAATTTTCGCCGAGAACGATGAAGAAAGATCGGGATTTTCTGACCCACTTAGAAATTTACTTAGCGAAAAGAGATGGAATTGATAAACTTCTTAAAATCTCAAGGTACGCTTCGAAATTCATTTTAGCATCATCAGTCCTTCCTGAAACCCTGATTCTAAATCAACGCCTCAAAAGTTTCGAATCAAGTGTCGGTGTCAGTCGAAAAGCTTTTCGATTAGGAAAATTCGTTCAAGATTTAAATTCTCTGAGAAATTCAAATTTTGATTCAACTGAAGAAAAGGTTTTATCAATTATAGCTTACGGAGGTGAAGGTATATATTTTTTTGTTGAACAATTTATTTGGTTAACAAAATCAGGTTTAATTGATTCAAAATATGCGTATAGGTTACAAAAGATCAGTGCCTGGGCTGAATTTATAGGTTATTTTGGTAGTATTAGTTTGAAAATTAGGGATTTGAAAGTGATAATTGAAATGGAAAAGCGTTTGAAATCTAGTATTGAGATTGCTATGTTGAGAGGAGATGTGTTTGTTGAGGAAATGAAAGAAGTGAAGAAAGTGGAAGAGAAGAAGTTGATGAAGAAACTTTCAATTGTTCAAGATTTTGCTGATGGATTAATGGCTTTATCGGATATTCGAGATGGAAAAGGATTTATTTCGAATTCACTTTTATTAGCTTCTGCTGGTCTTTTATCTGCTTTGATTAGTACTCATAAAAACTGGGTTTCTTGCTGATGAAAATTGAAGCTAACGAAGGTAAGATTAGATCAGTGCAACTTCTTTTTAGTGTTACCAAGTAAATTTGAATTGTGGGTTTGTAATAAAATTTATAGCAGCAAAAATTATACTGTTTCATGAGCCCATTGGAAGCTTTGAGTCTGTAGTTTGGGTTCACTGGTTTGTGTTTTTTGTACTTGCAAATAAGATGCTGGATTGCTGATCAGTAAAATTAACACCCACAGCATTTGCTAACATTGTTATCGCCAGACTTTATTTGGATTCACCTGTGTTACCCATGCTGTTTACGTTCTTATGATTCTTATGATTTGAATTAAGAATTTGTTGTGTGTTTAATTGCGAGGCCACTTTATTATGTCCCTGAAATTTTAGCCAAGAAGCTGACACTTTTTGGCACTGTCTCTGGCCATAGTGGCATTCTGAGGTTACTGAACTCCATAAGTGGCAACTGTAAATAGGAGGCTGACTGACAAAACAAATCCGCTGTATGAGTTCTTTTCGTTAAGCTTTATTTGGACTCGCCTAATGTTCATTTCTTTATATCAACCGGTTGAACTGAAATGTATGTCTGTTGTTGGCGAGCCGGTGACATCCAAATTAGTGGATGGTGTTGTTACATGCGTCTATTATGTGGAAAAAGAGGGGGCAAATTCAGTTCAAAGCAAAGCAACAAAAATAAAAATGGGGGCAATCCGAGAATTGAAGTCGGGACCTCTCGCACCCTAAGCGAGAATCATACCACTAGACCAATTGCCCTTTCGTTGGCATATGTTATCCGTTTATTAAACTATTCTCTTTTTATCGATCTACTCGGGAAGCCCACGCTTTTTGGAGTGGACTGTAGTGAAGTACTCGTAGATGGCAAGGCAGCAGTTATTCTTTGTACCGGCAAAGATGTGGTAACTGTAGGTACAACCAGACAGGCTTCCTTAGAAGGCAGTTTTTGATGTTTTTCATGCTGGTATTTTTTGGTTCAGTTAATCTTGAGACTGCAAACTGAAAACTCCAGTCAAGGTCTTCGCAACATTTCAATAACCAGGAGTGCACATATGGGAAATATGTTCTCTTTCCTTGACTGCGATATATTAACTGCATCATAAAGGCAATCTAAAGCAAAATAAGATCATATTTCTCAGCTTTTTAAAGTCATCCAAAGAACTATATTCCCAAAAAGAACACAACACACTATTCATCATTATTTATTAAGAAATCTGTGAAACATAAGAATCCCAATCCATATACAACAATGTGAACAAATAATGGGTGAAACAAATGGTGAAACTAAAACAAAATGTTGTATGTTCACTCTGAAAACTAAAACACATCAAATGCTGAAGACCAATCACAAATAGAGAGGAATTTCTCTTTCAATGAAGCAATGCACAAGGTAATCAAAGTAAATTTATATTATAAGGTTCTGTCTTTAGCTGACATTCTCAAGCTTGGAGCAGCCTTTTGACCACGGCAGCCATGTATTGTCCTTGATGTTCTGCGAGTGCCAGTTCTGTCTCACTAGGCTCTCTCGTGCCATCACCTGCAAAAACTCCAGCACCATATGGGGAACCCCCCCTAATAGAATCCATCTTGAACATTCCCGCTCCAAATGTGTAGCCAATGGGAACAAATAGCATTCCATGGTGCACTAATTGGGTAATCGCCGTCCAACTGTGTGACAGAAAAAGAGTGAAAATAAATGAAGCAGGGATGATAACGACCTAATCTGCAACAACAAAATTATTGAAGTCCATGTACGAATAATTGACCGATATACATTATCTACCGGGTCTTAGTCTAACACTTATTCACTAGAGAAATCTACGCTAAAATTCAAAAATTGGACGAAATTGACATAAAGGATCCATGCCATTCAAATATAACAATGTGGGTTAACTCATCTCACTCCAGGCTATCATGTTGCTTCGCATTAACTAATTGTAACAGAATGTTGGCCTCGTACAATAGTTTCAAATACGCCAAACCTGTGGTAAACATCATGTGGAGACGACATAGCACGAGGCATGGTTGAAAAAATATACAACGAAAAAACAAACACATTGCAAACTAGCAAACTAAAACCTGCAGCCATTTGATTGATTTTTAGTGGCAGAAAACAGGAGATTTATTCAAAAACTAGGGATTCTGGAGAGATTGATAGAAGGATGGTCTCCATAATCCAAGTAAGTGCAGGTAAAGGAGATATGTTAAGGTACATGTTAGGGAAGAAAGAGATGCACTTGTGCAGGTTTTCAGGAAAAAATAGGTTCGCTTGAGTTGCTTGCACATACACAAGGCATATTTGCTATCTCCTATCCTACTTGAGGAGAATGTTGAACTATCTCCAGTGACACATTTTTCACTCTCCTCTGTCTCATAATCATAGTTGTAAACTGCAAGTTGTAGCAGTACATGTTATCCTACACCACAAGACAATACTATCCTCTAACAACTAAGTTGGATAACTGACAAACAAAAGCCTTTTTGCAGCAAAGTTTTTGTCTTCTTTATGAGATGCTCACCCTAGAGTTTTTGTTTGCTACCATATGGTTTCTAAATCATTATTATATTATGCACTGAATTTCTAGCCAAGTTCGATGAGATGTCAAGTAAATTCCCCATATGAAGGAATACTTTGAATGTAGTATATGACATTATATACCAAAGCATTGTAGGAAATCTTTAAGAGTCCTCTAAATGATTCATCTTACTAACAGAAAGTCATTGTCTCCTTTAGACATTCAGTTTCCACCCACATTTCAATATTTAAGCAGGGAAAACCCATCAATGAGTACTGTGAATGTAATATGATAACATAAGCTAAGCAGTTGGATACATTATAAGTTTATAACCAAACAATTGAACTGATGTTTTGGCAAGAGCAAAGCGAAACTACTCACTAACAATCTTTTGTAAGTGCACATGTAACAGAGAGTAAACTTACGCGGTGGTTTCTTGCCCTCCACCTTGTGTACCAGTACTCACAAAGAAACCAGCCGGTTTTCCTGCCAACTTCTGTTCCTTCCACAATCCTCCCGTAGAATCAAAGAACGCTTTCATTTGTGCAGACATACTCCCATACCTCGTTGGGAACCCAAACAATACAGCATCAGCCTCAACCAATTCTGCAGCAGAAATCACTGGAATTTCCTCATCTAATAAAGGAACCTTCATTTGTTCCAAGACATCCTGTGAAAGCGTCTCGGGAACACGATATAAAATGCCTTCAACACCATCAATTCCATCAACTCCTTTTTTCATTCTTTTTGCCATTCCTTCTACATGACCATACATAGAATGATATACAATAAAAACCTTCAAATTTTCATTTTGTGTTGATGACCTTACTTCTTCAAATGAACCACTTAATCTAGTAGTATCATTTTGTTCAACTGGTACTAATCCAGCAACACCTCTTGGTGTTGGTGGTTCATTGTTTGGTGCACCCGTTGGTGCTCTACTCTTACTTGGTACACAACCTCCTCCTTTTCCCATCTCTCTCTTTCTCTCTGTATCAATAGAACATGAATAAAAGTTTATACCTGTTCTTTTTCAGGATCTTGGCGGAGATTCTTCCACTAATCGGCTTCGGCCTTCTATAAATGTACAATCACACTTCCTTTAAGCTGAATTTTCCTGAAGAAAATATTAAATTGAGGTGTAATTAAGAAGAAACACACATCAGGATTAGGGTTTTGCTTGGTGTGTTGCGATTTTGACCTAAAATGTTCCAAATTAGCATGAGTTGTTAGTATATCAGAATATGATGAGGTTTTAACTTTATTTGCAGGTTTTCCTAAGTTTGAGTTTTGACTGATTAACATGTCTTTTGTTGTTCGAATTATTCTAATATGCGCCTTGTGCGTAATTAACAAGAGACAATGAAATAATATTTCATCATTTGGATTTAAAACCTTTTCGACAGCGAATTTGCACCTTCATTCCCAGCTGGATTTTGACGTGGTGTGCCAATGTGCAACAGTATGACTATCTATTGGCTCATTACCCAATTTGTGGAGAGAGACTCTTCAACCATCATTTGTGACGTAACACAATTTTTTCAAAGATTTTTCGACCAAACTTGCTAGTATAAATTTTTCGAACCATTGCTATGGCCAATGGTTGATTTTGGAGGAGGGAACGGTTGGTGTACGAGTAGCGGAGAAGCAGAGGCAAGAGCTTGTAGAAAAGCAACAACAAGGGATAATGGAATTGGACTTGGTCAACTGTCTATCTTAAATGACAACAAAAATGTGGCTAAATTTCTCGCATAAGGAAAAATTATTGTTGTTTGTGGGTTAAACCAATAAAGAGTTTTGATGGGTGAAATTGAGATTGTTTTTGTATTCGAGAGACTCACCTAAACCAAAACAATGGTCATTCGAGTATTGCTTCAGTTACAAAGGAATAGGGAGGGAAACTGAGAAAGATGAGATTAGAGAGGAAAGTTGTTGTGAATTGCGTTGCCAAGTCAAGTTTAGATTAACTTAAGTGAAGCTTAGTTGTGATGATATTCGGTTCTGGCGAAGTTAATTCCAAATAAGTAGTGAATGCCTACTTGGGAATTTACGTATATGTGGATGTTGAATCCATAAAGTATTGACAGTGAAATTGTCGAGAGCTTGGCTCTCAGAATTCAAGTTAACTGAGCTCATGCAACCTCCAGTTCGGCAAAGGATTTCGTGGGAACCCTTGTGGCTTAAGGATTGAGCTCGTGCAATCCTTTTAGATGAGAATTGAAATTAATTCTAAGGATTCAACTCGTACAATCCTGGATAAGAATTTTGTAATCAAGGGTTAAACTCGTGCAACCTCTTTTGCCAAGAATTGAGCTCGCACAACCAACAACCTTACTTGCCTAAGGGTTTCGTGGAAATCCATGTTGTCGAAGGATTGAACTCGTACAATCAGGCTTTAGGACTTATGTAATCCTTTTGGCAATGATTGAGCTTGTGCAATCCTAGTGAGCCAAAGATTGAACTCGTGCAATCATGTGAGCTAAAATTCGTAGGATTTTTATTTTCTAAAAATCGGTGATTTTAGGAATTTGATTTGTGGTGTCCTAGTAGGTGCTCGTTCCAAGTTAAGAGCATCGAAATCATAATGGTATAAGGATGACCGGTCACCGTAAAGAGTAGAAAAATGGTCAACCATCTTCATAAGTTCGTGGCAAAAAGTGGATGCGTACTTGTCATGCATTTGGGCTTTAACTTAGCTAGGCAAGTGCCTTAAAAGAAGTTTTCAATAATCTTACTAGCAATTGATTTGTTAATAATGAAGAGATTTTAGCAAAGAGTATCGTGGCAGCGAGTATGCTAAATGAAAGAATTCTACTTCGACAAGGACTCTCTCAGTAAAAGTCCGTTAAACAAATAAGAAATTATATTTTTAACAAAAAGTCTCGTGGTAACGAGTTTATTAAAATATAGGGAGTTCTACTTTACTAGGAATCCCGTGACGAAGAATCTACAAAAAAAATAAAGAGTTTGATTTTAACAATGACTCTTCTTACTTGGGTTTGCAAAAAAAAAAAAAAGTTTAACAAAGAGTGTGGAGGGTAAAACACAACACCCTCAGGACACGTGTCAAGATCAGGGGGACCTAGCCCATCAGAAAGATATCGTAGCCATACCACGAATAAGAGCTCGGCGAGAGAAGGCTCGAACAAACAGTTCGAGGGAAAGGATACGAAGTCATCTTTGGGAAGAACTCACCGAGGGCACCGCCTTACTCGACAGACTCTGACATCACCACGATTGAGTAGTTTGTCTTATTAGCTGTAAACCACTTCTGGCTCGGCCTATATAAGGCGAGCTCGAGATTCATTGTAAGGGTTGGATTTTTGGTGTTACCTAAGTCGTGAGAGTGAGATTTGGTTAGTTTCTCTTCAAGCTTCTAAGCATCATATACATGTACTGATTAGAGTGAAATACAATTGATAGTTATGCTTTTATCATTATTGTTTCTTATGCAAATTAGCCTCAGTGTTGTTCTTATTCTCTTCGTACTCATGCATGAAACGTATATTGCTTCTATGACCATAACTAGATTAATGAATGGATCTGATGGCTATCGAGTATGAAGTGCTTATGCAGATTTCATACTCACACAATTTGGCGCTAGAAACAGGGACTGATTAAAATAACTTAGGGTTTGCCTGTGATTCATGGTTTTCAAATTCTTTGGGGATTTTTTTTTTTTTTTAGGGTTTTCATAGATTTACTTCAAATCTTATTTTTCATCATATTTTCATTACAAGCTCCACCACCTTGGGCGTCTAAAGATCTTAAAAGCTTTAGCATGTTCAAGGTTTTTTGAGCAAATCATCAATATGATAAGATCAATGCTTCTTCAAGGTATCCAAGCTTTGAAAAGCAGAAATCCAATCTGGCACAAAATGCATTTCTCGGTGAAAGATCGCAAAAAAACAGTACAAAATAGGGTTCTGATAAAAAAGGAAATAATCCAAACGGCCCTACAAACGCAATATGGTTAGATGGTATCGTACATATCAGACCACTAGGACACAATGAAAAATGTGGACCTCACTTGTTGGCTGCATCTTGTAGGGTCGTTTACACAAGAAGAAGACGCCAAAGCAGGTCATCAAAATGAAATTGCAGGATGAAATCTCGATACGAAGCGCCCATTGCAACTCAATGGTTCACTCGAGAAAAGGTATCAGCTCGCGAAGTAGCATCACTTGAAGGATTCACAAGAGATATGGAGATGGAAAGGAGATAATAATAGTTGCTGGGGCAAGGAAATTTGAACCATGGCAGTTGGAACCAATATTTTATTCAACAGATGATCTTCCCGAGGAGGGCCCGAGCAACACTCCCCTAGTAATAACTGTAAACATAAATGGAGAGTCATTGCCAAAGATATTGATTAATCCAGGGAGTTCTGTCGACGTCCTTTTCGGTATGGCATACAGGAAATTCTTCCAAAGTACCTCGCTGATGCCTTCGGATTATACCATCTATGGATTCAATGGGAGGGCTTCGAAGCCGAAGGGTAACGTCTCATTGCCAATTTACGTAAGCTCGATGAAGCTGCAAACCACATTTTGTGTCCTGGACATAGAGTCACCATACAACGCAATCTTGGGACGACCATGGCTGCACGGGATCTTGGGAGTACCATCTACGCTACATCGGAAACTCAGATTCCCAACTCCTACAGGTACAAGTGAAATCAAAGGCGAAACCATAGAGTTAAAGGCATGTCACGAGAAGGACATTGAGCAAAGAAGGTACGCAAGACGCAATCGAAGAGAGCGACACAAACAGCAAAAGGCAGAGATGGTCGAAAAGGAAATAAACCAAGTAATCAGAGGAGACAAGGGAGCAATCACAAAGGAAGCCCCGAAGGATCCCAGTGCAATGAACGAGGAAATACCAAACTTTACCCCAACAGAGCCTACCGAGGACGTGAACATCGGAACTAGCGAGGAACCAAAAATTGTAAAAATTGGAACATTAATGAAACAGGAACAACGTGCGGAATTGGAAAGCTTGCTAAAGGAATATGCGGATGTTTTCGCCTGGAGGATGAGCGAGATGCCGGGAATTGACCCAAGATAAGCATGTCACCACTTAGACATAAACCCTTCGGTACGGCCATTCAAGCCGAGACCGAGAAAGCTAGCAGATGTATATCAGACAGCAGTGGAATCGGAGCTCAACAAGATGATCGCGATAATCAAGAAAATACAATATGCAGACTGGATCTCGAATATGGTCATCGTTCCAAAGAAAAACAAGGGAGTACGAATCTGCATCGATTTTAGCAATCTAAACAAGGCATGTCCTAAGCATCCACACCCACTTCCCAGCATAGACCAAATAGTGGATGCAACAACAGGCCATGAGATATTAAGTTTCATGGATGGTTACTCTGGTTATAACCAGATCCCTCTAGCAGAAGAAGATCAAAAGCACACGGCATTCCTAACATCCAACGGGTTATATTGTTACACAAGAATGTCGTTTAGATTAAAGAATGATGGTGCTACGTATCAAAAATCCATGGAGAATATCTTCCGTCCCTGGTTGAAGAAGACTGTTGAGGCATATGTAGACGATATGCTAGTAAAGAGCAAGAAGGCAGAAACTCATATAGAAGATCTAAGAGAGATACTGGAAAAGATGCGCCAAATCAATATGAAAATCAACCCTGCAAAGTGAATCTTCAGAGTCACCTCGGGAAAGTTTTTAGGATACGTCGTCACGTAGACTGGCATCGAAGCAGATCTATTGAAGGTACAGGCAATCCGAGAAATGTCATCGCCCACGACGGTAAAAGACGTACAAGCTCTAAATGGAAGACTGGCAGCTCTTAGCAGATTCATTGCTCGATCCTCGGACAGATGTAAAAATTTCTTTAGCATTTTAAAAAAAGGGGAAAAATTCATATGGACAGATGAGAGAGAGGCTGCATTCCAAGGAATCAAAAATTATTTAGCAAGCTTACCATGCCCTACAACGCCCAGAGAAAGACGAAGATTTGAGGCTCTACGTCGCGGCCAACTCGGATGCCATCAGTGCAGTACTCGTAACCACTAGAGAAGAAGAAAAACCAGTGTATTATATCAGCAGAAAACTATTTCAGGCCGAGAAAAATTATACCAAGCTGGAACACCTCATACTTGCACTAGTGGTTGCAACCCAAAAGATTCGGACGTACTTCCAGGCCCATAAAATCATTGTTCTAACCAAAACACCAATTGAATATGTACTAAAAAATATGCAGGCGGCAGGGAGAATTGCGAAATGGAACGCGCAAATAGGCCAATATGATGTGGTCTATGAAATTCGAACAGCATTAAAATCACAAATCATCGCTGACTTCTTAGTTGAATTCCCAATCGAAGAAGAACCAATACTAGGAATCGAAGACGAGGAAGGACCACGCGATCTACTGGAGCAATACCATCCTCGACGGTGGGAAATATTCATCGACGGATCGGTAAATGGTGATGTCCGAGGAATTGGAATAGTTTTCACTTCGCCGGATGGAAAGCAAACAGTATATGCACTACGATTGGAATTCGAAGCAACTAACAACGAAACGGAATACGAGGCAATGATTCACACTCTAAAATACATGATAGAAATGGAGATCCAAGAGGCACGGATAACTACAAATTCACTACTCGTGGTACGACAACTCGATGGTAGCTACCAATCCAACGATTCACTATCAAAATACAAGAAACTGGCAAGACGATTGATGGCAAAGATTCCCCATCTAAAAATTCTTCATATCTGTAGGAAAGATAACAGGCATGCCGATGCTTTGGCATTTATTGCCTCAAAAATGACAGACCAAGACGTCATCTCCGTCGAGATTGGCAGAGTAAAGAAATCGTCAATAGCAGACATAGGAGAAGAGCTAGTAATGGCCATCCAAGACAAAGATGACGATTGGAGGGCACCCATAAAGAAATACTTGGAGACTAAGGAATTACCAAGCCATCCGCTCGAAGCACATAAAGTAATGAGTAGATCAGCAAATTACCGAATCTTGGATGGAGTTTTATACCGACAGTCATTCTTGGGCCCATTACTAAGATGTGTTCATCGAATAAACGGCGTGGCACTCATGAGAGAGCTGCACAGTGGTGAAGCAGGAACTCACAGCGGTGCAAGGGCCCTCGCACAAAGAACCAAGGCTCAAGGGTACTACTGGCCATACATGCATGCCGACGCAAAAGACATATCCCAAAAATGCGATCCTTGCCAGAGATTCGCTAAGAGAATTCACGCACCAGCAACAAGCTTAAATTCAATACTAAGCCCATGGCCCTTTGCCAAATGGGGAGTAGATATCGTCGGTCCATTCATTCCAGGAACAGGGCAAAGAAAGTACATTATCGTGGCAACTGATTACTTCTCAAAATGGATCGAGGCGAAAGCTCTAAAAAGCCACACAGGTCGAGATGTGTTCACTTTCTTCTGGGAAAACATATTTTGTCGATTCGGGGTCCCTGCTGAGATAGTCTCGGATAATGCTCAAGAATTCCTAAGTGCTGACGTCAGAGAATTGCTAAACCAGTGCAACGTAAGACTAGGAACTTCGACCCCGATATACCGGCAAAGCAACGGCCAGGCCGAGGCAACCAATAAAACAATAGGGGACAACTTGAAAAAACGAGTGCTACCCCACAAAAAAAATGGTGCGAACACTTGCACAACGTACTATGGGCATTTCGAACATCCCGAAGGTGTGCAACATGAATGACTCCATTTCACCTAACATACGGGACTGAGGCAGTGCTGCTTACAGAAATAATTATACCAACGGATAAATACAAATCGTGGGAGCAAAACCTCACAGCAGACTTAATATATGCAAAGCTAGACGACCTCGAAGAAGCTAGAGAAGAAGCTCGGCAACACATCATCAAATATCAGCAAGGGCTGGCCCGAGGATACAACAAAAAAGTCATCGAAAGGGAATTCCAACCTGGCGAACTGGTATTGCGAGAAATCCCGCTTTACCAAAAGGGAAATGCAGGAAAGCTAGAACCAATTTGGGAAGGACCATTCAAAGTAAAGCAAGCAGCGGGAAAAGGTGCATACAAGTTAATTGACGAAAAAGACGGAACAAGGCTTGGCAATGCATGGAATGCGAAGTATATAAGGAAATACTACACATAAAAATGTACTTGTATCCTTGATTAAAAAATTATTTTCAAACATCGTACAACTGTGTCTCGAATCAAACTTCAAATCTTACTAGGACAAGCAAAAGTCCTACCTGGCTAGGCACATCTCCAAAGGCTTTCACGCCATGAAAATGAACTGGCCACGACGCCATATCTCCCCTAGTGCCTCGACGCAATAAAATTAAAAAGCCTCAACGCCAAGGCCGAGATGCCAAAAAATAAAAAGACCTCGAATAGCAGGCACAGAGTTGATGTTCATATAAGCCGTAAGGGCCCTATGAGCTATATGACACAGTCCTTTACCCACAAGACACCCCGTTAGCGGTGGGTACTTTGCATCTAAGCTATATAAGCCGATGACGCATTAGGACCCACTACCACACGACCATGAGTACCTCTCTTTTTGAGGCGTCGAGGGGACGAAAAATGGGATTAACATCTACCTTTAAAGGCGGATGGAACCCCGAGGCAGCTAATTTGCTTACATTCACGGGAATAATAAGTGAATTACGCAGCCGAGGGACCTCCTCTAAAAAATCAAAACATAGCCTCGAGGAAGGGCTGGCGAGAAACAGATGGGTCGAATTCTAGGCCGCGATAGGAGAACAGTACAATGTCTAAGCTCCAGCCTTGACCGGCACTCCCCCATTGTGTTACTTTATTATCGAGGCAAAAGCATAGCAGCTACCCACCATAAGTTCCCTACTTTACTTGGGGTAAATGGATCATCAAGACACCACCATGTTCTCTCGGAGGATACTTGGTATCCTAGATATCCACTCAATATACTGAGGCAAAACGGGTACCTATGACCTCGATAGCCTATGTTTGCTTTAAAACAGGCAAGTAGCTAAAAGCCTTTGGGAAGGGTGATCCGTAAGCCCCCACTAGCTTGGTTTACTATCTCCTACATCGAAGTAAGCCCCAGAGTTGCACCTCGAGTAACCATAGGAGCGTAGAATGTTGCAAGGACAACTTCGTGTCTAATAACGAGTTGCTCGATAAACAGTTTATACTAAAGAAAAGTTTGCAAACACAACAACTTCATTACGCAAAAAGGAAATAAGAAACAATAAATACATAATTTACAAAAAAAAACAGGAGACGCAACAACTAGACTTGCAAGCCACATGCAATACAGACACAACAAGAGACGAAAGGCACAAAAAGATAGCCGAAGGAATGTAACATCTTCTACATAGTATCTTCAACAACCTCCTTAACATCGGCGTCATCAACCTTGAGAACATCCTCGGGACCACTCATTGCAACTTGATAACAGATTCGCCACCATCCTTAACATCACAATTGACAACTTCTGGAATGCCATCGATGATAGTCTTAACAGCCCGACCAGCTTTGGCACCCCTTCCAGCCCCATTACCAGAAGTTTCGACAGAATCCTTCGAGGATTCCTTAGTCGACTCTTTGGTACCAATATTTTCACCTTGGTCCCCTTCTTTCTTCTCCATCCCACCGTCACCTCCCTCACTCTGCTCCTCGGCCCCTGGCTGCTTATTACCAGAATCCTCCACCAATTCATCCTCCCCTCCCACATCCTCACCATCACCATCAGCAGCAACCTCCTCACTACCCATTTCTTCAACTTCTTCATCCCCAACTCGTTCCTCTAGCAGCTGCGTTACTATTTCCTGAACATCTTGAGCAGAAACTAGTTCTTTATCAGAATCTAGTGAAGCATCAGGATCATTCACGCCCAGACGATAAAAAGGAGGCCGCATTCCGAATTTTCTAAACAAATAACGAGCATGCATGCGACTGAACAAAGCTTTCCGTTCAGGCTCTCCTTCGATATGTTGTTCTAGCGACACAACCTTCTCGTTAAGCAGCTTAACCTTGACGTTTTTTTCCTCTTGAACCTTCTGCAGCAGTCCAAGCTCATTGTCTTTATTCTTCAGCTGAGTATCCAGCTTCGAAGCCAGTTCGCTCTGGGTCTTTAGACTTCCTGAAAGAGAGTCTCGTTCTCTAACAACATCCTCGAATTGCTTTCCCAAGTCTCTCACATCACCTGATCACGAGAAAATAAAAAGCATCAATTGCAGTGCTCCAACAACAAGATCCCGAAGAAAAACACTGATAGCCAAACATTATCTCACCTCTACTCTTCTCGAGATCTTTCGAAAGACTACCGTTCTCCTGCTGTAAACGAAGTACTTCTTGATCAAGACGGGTAATCTCAATCCCTTGAGCACGAGATAACTCTAGCAAAAACATCCCATGATGGTGATATTGTCACAACAAAGTAGCAAACAATTAGGCAAGCAAAAGACAACATATAACAGACCAGTGAAGACACACTTACAGCCTCGAGGAACACTTGGTGCCTAGTCCATACCGAGGCAAGAGTATTTCTGTCCCAAGTACCAGAAAAGGCCTGAGAAATGAACATGGCAACAGAGGGGTCGAGCTGATGATTCTGAGGATCTTTAGCATACGCTTTCAGATGATTGGCAATATCTTCAGCATAAGGACCGGGGAGGGAACTCCGTTTTACAAACTTTTGAGCCTCCACCTCAGAATAGGGTCTCTGCACGAAGCTAGCAGGAACCGAGGGGCCACCCAAAGAAGGCTGAGATTGTCGACCCAACGAAGCACCAACCAAATGATCATTCGAACCATACACGTCCAAATTCATACCAGATTGGTGAAGGTCGTATTTAAAATCAGCAGTACTGACATCAAGAAAAGCAGAGGCAGTGGGTTCCTTGGTCGGCACAGCATCGCTAGGAGCCGACATCGGAGCAGAACTTCGGGAAGTCTGTTCGGAGATAGGACCTTTCTTGCCCCTCTTCAAGGGAGGAATATTCTCGTCCTCTTCGGTGTCTTCATCATCCACGTCCTCGACGGAAACATTCGAAGACGCGGCTACCCCTTTACCAGAGGCCCTAGTAGCGTACCTCCTCGAACTCACCAGCTTCGAGGCAACAGTCTTCACAATCCCTTTACCCAAACCACCAGTAGAAACCTTCACACGATTAGGATCACACAGAGAAAATTCCATCACACCATCAATCACTTCATCAAGATGAAAAGTAGTCAATTTGTCAGGTTCTAAACAGAGGCAGGTATTCATACCCATTGCATAACTGAGGCACGTTGTGTTTATCACCTGACCACTTGCCCCATTTCCAGCATTAGTCGGCTTCGAGGGTCTCTTCCTTTTCTTCAGTTCAGCAACCTGCCCTTGACCTTGTTTTTTTTTCTGTCTCTCTTGCTCCTCTTTCTGAAGAAAGAAAAAATTACAATGGAGAAAATGATCAATAAAAACGTTTAAAGAGAAAACAATCTTATTATACCTTCGCTTTATAAGCGACGATCCTTTCCCGGGATTTCTTTCGTTCCTCTTCGGAGAAGTGTATCTTGAAGAATTCGACACCAGGGAGATCATGACCATCCGCAAAACTTGTTCGTTCAGTCTTACCCTCCTCGTCAACATAGCCAAAGAGAATTGGGCCCTCGATGAGCACAGGCTTCGAGAACCACACTTCATCGCTAGAATGGCGAAGAAGCAAGTTCGAATTAGATCCAGAAGGGTCCACATCGCCCAGAACATGCTTGGAGTGGGGCACCTTGGCGAGGCTCACACTCAAAGGAGTTATTTTCTTGAGCAAATTCTTCTCTGCTCTATAGTGCTTGAAAAAATTCTCAGCAGTCCAAAAGCTCGGAGGATGATCTGGATCTTCGGGAAGTTTCTCATAATAATACGACTTGCCCTCCGAACGAGCCACCCACTCACGAATAACTTGAATAGAATTTCCATTTAACTGCATTGCGCCACAAGGAGGAGAAATCTGGGAGTAAATCTCGTAAAATAGGGGATTTGCATGATTATACAAAGGGATGGGAAGTCCGGCGCCGAGTTGCTCACCGGAAACAATGATCTTCCTATCATTACAGTTATTTGCAGAAATAAGCTCAGGGGACAAGTTAACCCCTTTACCAAGGCTTTTACAGGGAAAAAGGTCTATCTTGAAACCGTAAATTTCGGCCCTTTCTTCCCAACTAAGATACTGGGGATCAACCATCTTCCAGGGAAAGGTACTTCCGGCCGGAACATTCTTCTTGGGAGCCTGGTCACAACAGAGAAGTCAGAAAGAAGAAAAGGCAGCCTAAATCAAAGAAAGGAGAGAACAACAAAATAAAATCAACAAGCTTACCATGATTAAGAAATAAACCACGAAAGAACACGACGGAGAAAAACTTCAGAAACTGAAAAACTCAGAAGGCGGCGAGAAGTTTAAAAGGAGGGAATAAGAAGAAGGGAAAAAGAAAGGGCGCACGGGTTTAAATAAAAGAGGCGTGGAACCGACGCAGCATGTAAGAGGTGGATCAGGCGATAGTTTCGAAAAGCCATTAAAGCAACGTGTGTCAGTTGGGGAATCTAAATGCTGGACACGTGTCGAGGAAGGTGAAGCACCAGAAGTTTTCTTCTCCGAACCTCATCGACCTTCGAACAAGAAAAGAGGTTGTGGAGGGTAAAACACCCTCGGGACACGTGTCAAGATCAGGGGGACCTAGCCCATCAGAAAGATATCGTAGCCATACCACGAATAAGAGCTCAGCGAGAGAAGGCTCGAACAGACAGTTCGAGGGAAAGGATACGAAGTCATCTTCGGGAAGAACTCACCGAGGGCACCGCCTTACTCTACAGACTCTGACATCACCACGATTGAGTAGTTTGTCTTATTAGCTGTAAACCACTTATGGCTCGGCCTATATAAGGCGAGCTCGAGATTCATTGTAAGGGTTGGATTTTTGGTGTTACCTAAGTCGTGGGAGTGAGATTAGGTTAGTTTCTCCTCAAGTTTCTAAGCATCATATCCATGTACTGATTAGAGTGAAATACAATTGATAGTTATGCTTTTATCATTATTGTTTCTTATGCAAATTAGCCTCAGTGTTGTTCTTATTATCTTCGTACTCATGCATGAAACGTATGTTGCTTCTATGACCATAACTAGATTAATGGATCTGATGACTGTCGAGTATGAAGTGCTTATGCATATTTCATACTCACACAAAGAGTCTCATAGCAAAAACTTTGCTAAAACAAGGAATCTCCACAAGTTGAGCAATTAGTTTGATGGCAACAAGGATTGGCAGCAACCAGGTGTTGATGGTGGCTTTTGATAAGAGGGTCATACGAGTAATTTTGCATCCTGGATTTGAATTTTAGCATCTTACTGGGAAGTTGTGGCTCGGAGACACGACAAGGATGGCTGAAGGCAAAGTAAGAAGTTAAAAAAAAGTTCAAAAGGGGTAAAAGAATTGGCCATAGCTTAGTGTCATGGCCAAACCCTAAATACACGGCCATGGCCTAGCGCCATGACCAAAAGATTAGTATGTGGCCATGGCTTAACGTCATTGCTAAAGTTTGCTAGCATTCCAAAGTTGGCCAGGATTCCAGGATTACTACTGTGGCTTGCCAATGTTCCAATGCTTGCCAATAATCCAAGCCTTGCCAATCTTCCAAGCCAATAATCCGTGGCTTGCCAATGTTCCAAGCCTTGGCAATAATCCAAGCCTTACCAATCTTCCAAGGCCATTTTCCAAGGCTTTCCAATAATCCAAGCCTTGCCAATATTCCAAGGCTATTTTCCAAGGCTTGCCAATAATCCAAGGATTGCCACCAATCCAAGGTTTGTTAATAATCCAAACCTTGGCAATAATCCAAGGATTTGTAGCGTGCCATGATAGTGTTCCAAGCTTGCTAGAAGTGTTGTATTATACCATCATGTCCGTTCCCTCAATTTTAGGCCATGGTTTCATAGTATTTCTATTTTCCTAGCCAAATTCGGAAATCTGACAGATAACGAAGTATTGGAGAGAATGTAAAAAACGTACCAATCCATAAGGAAATAGGAAAAACTTCCTTCACGAAAGTTGTTCGTCTGTATATTTCCGATTACATACTAAATGATCTCGATTTTAGGGTATATGGGCTAATCAGGACGAATTTTAGACTAAGTAACGTGTAAACTGTCTAGAAATCTGACCATGGCTTAGCGCCATGGCCAGTACTCTATTAGCATATTAAATTATATTGATATGATGTAGCTTAGAGCCATAGCTTTGGTCTAGTTTTTAGGCCTTGAGTTAGTACCTTGGCATAATTCTTGGATTCGTACCATGATTTTGCTGCTCACGCATTACGGCCATTCTTGGTCATTGTCTTGCTACCATGGACTACTTTTTCTCCTGATTATGGCCTCGCTTCTATAATCAGTGCTATATATCTTAATCATGGCTCATAGCTATAACTCATTACTATTTTTCAGGCATTCTTATGCCTCTACTACTCGGGAAATCTAGTGCTTTATACGCCACAAGCTAAATTCCTATATTCATGGCACACTAAGAATTGCAATAGCTCAATTCTTGCCAAGAGACGACAAGTCTCCATTATTTTATGTCTAAGCATGATTGCCCAAGCTCAATCCTTAGACAATAGAGGTTTTCGTTAGCCAGTGAGATTGCACAAGCTCAATTACTGGCTTTAGAGGATTTACTAAAATTCTCTAAACAAATACTATGACTCTATGTCAGGGCTCCATATGCTCCATACGATGGCTAATCAAGAGTTTACTAGGACTTAGTCATCTTTGACTTAGCAAATATCAAATATTTAACAATTTTTACGAGAATCAAGTAAGTTACATTAGGGGATATTACTTAGGGTTTTAGTTTGGCGGTCTACGACACTTGTGATTGCAACACCACAATCACTCAACTAGAAAGAAACTAAGTCGTGTGAACGTTGTTAGGAAAATGGAAAGTGGTCGTGGGTTGTTAGTCTTTTCTAATTATCAGGCATAAGATTCTTAACACGTTTTCCACTCACTCCACACTACTACATCTTCCACTTCTTACGAGATCAGTTGGAATTTTATTGCTATAAATAGGTCACTCGACCAGTTTGGAAATCATCTCAATTCATTCATCTCATTCAACATACTAGTGAGAACTGAATATCCATCCTAGCTTTACTTAAGCACTATTTTAGCAACTTAATTCACAACAACAATATTTATAGCAAATTTTCTGATCTCATCTTTCTCGGCTTCCCTCCCTTAAACAACCCCTATTTCCTCTTTTGTAACTGAAGCAATACTCGAACGACCATTTCTTGGTTTAGGCGAGTCTTGTTCGATCTTGATCTCTCGAATACTAAAACAATTCCACATTTCACCCCTTAGATCCTCTTTATTGTTTTACACCTAAAACACCCGGTTTAACAACAAGTAGACTTGTTAACAACAGGTTTGATAACAAATGGTCGGTCATTAAAAGGACAAGTTAGCCGAGAAAGTAAAGGCGTTAGTGTTCGAGTATTAAAAGGCCTAAGTGGCCGGTAGTAATAGGCTTAGTGGCCGGTTAAGCAAAAGCCATAATGGTCGAGTAAATCATATGCCATATTTGGCCGGTCATGGCACAAGCTAAGGCCTAATTGCGCAGTCAAAATTGGCACCAAACTATTCTTACCTTTTTTGAATTCTTATTTGAAAAATTATAGCAATTGAATTCTTGCCAACTGGCTAGCCAAATTATTGTATTTGGATGTCAGAGCTCAACTTAAGTCATGTTGAAAACGTGAGTGTTTCATGATGAGCGACATACGGTGATCAACACAGCAAAAACTCATCTGCCACGAATGCGTGACCTAAGTTTTCTCCAAAATGAAAAACGTCGTGTACATGGGGCTAATTGTTGACATGAAGATAAAACTTGAACAGAATACCCAAGCCAGGCTCTTAAGGTACTTAGTTCCCACACAAGGATAGAAACTCCTAGGGCTTTAAAAGTTGACGCCCATATATGTACCCTGGGTATTGATTGTTGGAAGTGAAACAAATAAGATTAACAACATGTATGACAGCGATGCTGACACTTATTGTGTTCGTGATGATCAAAATGTTTCTTATTTCATGCCACTTAAGGAAACTCTGCATACCAATGATGAATTTGGGCATTTCATCAAAAATTTAGATATGTCAATTGCCCTTGAAGGTTTTGTTCTTTATCTATACTTACAAAACACAAGTGTTTGGTGAGTCATGGGACGGCCAGGATACCTTTGGAACAACTAAGTGGTGGCCAGGATCTTCCCATCTCTTCCGGTGTGGAAATCTAGGATTTAATCCAGCGGTTTCCGATTAGCTAGCCATGTATGCCTAATAATTTCCTTAAATTCAGACGGCCATAAGTTCCCCCTTTCACTCATACTGCATCAAATCCTTAACGTCAAAGCTCTTTGTCTTCTTCTCCCTTTGCCCTGCGATTTTTTTTTTTAAACCGAAATTCTCTTTAATTCTCCATTGAATTAAACATTAAAGCCTTGCTTACACAATTTTTTTTAAAACCGAAATTCTCTTTAATTCTCCATTGAATTAAACATTAAAGCCTTGCTTACACGTTCGAATAAAAATTGCTTGATTTCATTCGGATGGAGCATCCAGATCTCCGCCTTCGCTGTATAAGTAGCTTTTCTGCCTTCCCTTTCCCCAATTTCTAATTTATGAGCATTCTAAAATCTCAGTCCTGCTTGGTTAAATCCCTAAATCCGATGATATCGTTGGCTTTAGTAGCAAAACTGTTACGCAATCACCTTAACTCATTTTTGGTCCGACTATGGATATGTGGCGTTATTAGCGTTTCAGATTTATAGGTGGAAAATTCATTTGGTTTTGTATTGTTTATGGTTTGATTCATAGCTCTTTGGTCATGGTATTTCCCAGATTGTTACTCAGTTTAACATTCTAGAATTCAGTTTCGTTGTGTATAAGAAGATTAGTTTGATTCGCCTATTATTCAAGCTAACATTACCCTACAAATACTAATAGTTTGTGGCATTAGTATTTAACTGTTCGATTAATTTGTTCTGAGCCTGCATTCTAAGTTGTTGTACCTAGGCTGTAAACCCTACATTTTGATTTGTGGTTACTCGTCGATTGGAATTACTTTGGTCTTCATCTGTGAGTTTTAGTTCTTTCATTGAACCCTGTTCTCTTTTGATTGCTTTATCCAATATTGGTTGCTTAACAACTATTTTAGGCAGAAATCCTTAATTTTTTTCGCCTCATACAGTGAGTGATAATGTATATAATTTTTTTTTATATAAATTGATCTAATATACCCTTAAACATCTTCACCGCAGGCTGCCAATGTTATCATGTGTACTGCAACTGCCACTAAGGTGTTGATCGAAACTGGGTGGCAATATCTTGCATGCCATAGGTGTAGCAAGAAGCTGCTGGCGAAGATTCTGACCTATGGTGCACCAATGTGAAACTAAAGTCGATACGCCAATAGCAAGGTATAGAATGTAAACCTACCCACTGAATTAAAAGGATGATACAGGATATGCCAATAGCAAGGTATAAAATGTATTCACCGATTTTCCTTTCAATTTGTTTACTATGCCCAACAGGTTCTTGGTCCGGTTCGAGGTCAAGGATGATACAGGATCTGCCATTTTTGTAGCTCTGGATAGTGATGTCCAGAAATTAGTTCGCCACACTGCTGCCGAACTCATTCAGGGATTTGAGGTTGGAATCCCTGCGTTCTCTTAAATATTTTCATACGCATTTCTTGCTGTGTATTAATATAAAGCCCCTTTGAATGTCTCACGAAGGTGCAAAGGAGATGGTCTTGACTGCATTCACACAGCTAATTGAGAAAGCCATCGGCTACCAAAATACATGAGACAAAAATCGCCGAGAAGCTACACTGTCACTCCCTTAACTGTCGTCCACTTACTGCTGTAAAAGTTGAAAAAATCTCCGGTGTTGATGAGGTTTGTACCGCTAAGAAGGATCGCATTGATGAAATTGAAGAAACTGACATTTGTCCTACTAAGAAGGCTCGCATTGGTGAAACTGAAGACCGGAGGATAACAACATGGAAAATTGAGTCTTTGTAGTATTATCATTTGGAATAAAACCATCCTATCATTAGGTTATTATTAGGTTTGCATTTTGATATTTTTCTATACGCATCAGAACTTATGTTCTGTCATGCATCAATTTGATTATGTTCAACTAGAATATTTTGCTTGATGATCTCAGTTTATAAACAAATTGTCCTTCTTAGTATTGTCCTAACCTATATCAGCTACTTCTTTGCTAATACACCTATATCTTTTGGAATGTTTCCGTCAAAAATGTTACATGATAGTTTGCCTGTAATAGTTGCACAGATGATGTCATGTCGTCCTTGATAACCACTGAGAATAAAGATAATCATGACACGAGTTGCACTAAAGAGTTTAGTCGTGCAATATCATTATCATTTGTGATAAAGACTGTCTGCCCAAGTTCAAAAAAAATAATTAAAAGAAGACAACTAGAACTCTTCCTCCATGAACTTCAGAGATAACGGCAGAAAGAGTAGATAGATAAATTGATACTCAGTAAAAGAATCCGCACCAGTTTTCTTCTCTTTTCGACTGAGATGTTATCTGTTTGATGAAATTCTTTACAGAAATTAAAGAGTTTGTTAAACCAAAAGCTGCAAAAGCTGATAATTCTTCTTCTCAAAGTAAGCTTCAAGAGGTAAACTTTCATGCCCTTTTTTCTATGCACAATCCTTCTATAAAATGCAGGAGTCGGGAGTCCGCATAATTTGAGAACTCAAAGCCCAAATGCAAATTGTGAAAATGTAAAATCAGGCAATATATTTGCTCAAACGTCTGATCGATGTAGCTATCAATTCAAATAAGGAAAATGTCGGAATTTATTTATTAGCAGTGTATGAAACATCCCGAATTAATCATTAAAATGAACCCTATATAATTATTCATGAACTGCATGACATTTCTTCTACTACATGATGGGATGACAACACCACGTAAAAAATGAGTTACATGCATTAGGTGGTGGGGGGAAATGAATTATACCAAAAAAGCTTAATGGGTGGTAAAATGGAGGCAAATGAGTAATAAAATGAATTGTTGCATGCATAAAATAGTTGGAGAGGAAATGAATTGTTAACCGATCATTTTATCAAAATGAAAAAGGGACATGCATAAGGTAGAGGGAGGAAATGAATTGTACAAATGAATATGCTTCACAATTATGGCAGGAATATCATTAATGGAAACAATGTCTCATTGAAAGAAACTATAAAAAGGATATTCTTGAAACTTCACAAAACATCTCTACCAACTTACACTCTAATCAGAAAAGAAAAAAAAGAACTTACCCACTAAAAAAAAATAAAAAAAAAAAAAAAAAGAATTCAATAATGGCAAGCCAGATTACCTGCAGCTTAAGACCAACCCAATATTTCAAAATTAATTTCAAATAGATAAGAAAACCGAAAATCTTTAATGTATTGATTGGTGATTAGTGCATGTTTGATGTCCCAACATACACAACCGTGAAATAGCCCATGCCATTACGGCACGGGTCACTCCCTCGTCTCATAAAAGGTAAATTTGATCAATAGACAAGTTTTAATTTCTCTTTCACATGTAATACATTTTTGTTTAGAAAGAGGAGATTATCTTTCTTTTAAATAACTTTCATGTCTCCACAAAAGGCGCCACCGTTATGGATTGCATATGCAAAGTTCATGCTTGGTCATATAATATTTCACCAGTTTTAAGGGAAAGCTATAATTATTCACACTATTAAGGCTTCAATTGTTTCTTACGTCATGATAAATAAACGTGTTTTACTTGTTTCACGATGGTGTTCTTGTAAACATTCATTCATTCTTGTTTGAGGAGATCTAGTAATCACCTTAGGAAGATGTTTCTGCTTTACTCCATCTTTCAATAATCGATAGTTTTAACTTTACCACATACAATGATATTGAAAATATAACGTGCTCTAATTTGAAGAAGGAAGTTGTTGCATAAATGAACACACAAGTAATAACAAGGATACTTACACTAATTAGATTAATCATTGGTAGGAAGCAACTGACAGTCCAGGAGGCGCCAGCTCTAAGAACCGGAACCGCATAGTTATACGCATGTCGCATCACGAAGCGGCTCCGTGATACTTTTTATTTCAACTTCGCATCTGCAACAACAATACTTCTTACTCTCTCAGTGAGTATACACATGAGCCAACAACTATCCACAAGTTATGTTCTCGATCTCTAAAAATATTTGATACTTCTTTAATGCACAAGTTAATTGATTTCCAATCGCATTCATTTCGAGTTTAACTTATGTTTAAATTGCATCATGATTTTCTAATATTTTCCAAATGGTTTTCAAATCTTTAGACTTCAAAAATAGTCTTGTACTGAATGTTTTTCAAAGTTGCTC
This sequence comes from Papaver nudicaule, assembly GCA_023529015.1. Taxonomy (NCBI): domain Eukaryota; kingdom Viridiplantae; phylum Streptophyta; class Magnoliopsida; order Ranunculales; family Papaveraceae; genus Papaver; species Papaver nudicaule. The sequence goes on from JAJJMA010083338.1 coordinate 47,537, forward strand.
ATAAGTTTTTGAATAAATGATTTTCCAAACTCATTTTGCAAAGAATTTTACAAATAATCAATGCTTGATTTAAATGAATATTGGGATAGAAGTATCCAGTCGGGCAAAAACTTATATCAGAACGGTGATATTTGCCAAAGAAATACCAAGTAATAGGAATCTTCTCGGGCAGGGGATAAAATCTTCTATGTAAAACACTGTCGAACAACACTAATCGAAGTATTACGTTACACCTAACTAATGCTCTTTTAATCCTAAATCCAAAAGCCGATGAATGTTTTTGCTTTCCAAAAATTAATTTTTTATTTAAATCTCATATAAATAATGACCTTGCTTTCTTAAGATAACTTTCCAAATTCATATATCGGCTTATGTTGCATATTGTTTAAGGCTTACTTTGCTTTCCAAAAACCATCAAAAGTCTTGTTCATGTTTTTCAAAATAAGGGAAGGGATATGTAATATCATTGTCATTTTATTTGTAGTTCATATCAGTGATAAACCATCATGTGGGAACCATATTCCATATGATCCCGAGGATCAAACCACTTCGGCATTCTCGATATGATGTAAGACACATAGTCAGTCCTAATAACCCGGCACCAGCAAGTGGGTTTCCCTGGTAGTGTAATATATCTTAGGTAGTCCATGAACTAGGATATCATATAGGATATATGTCGTGATATCTATAAATACTACCTTTAAATCTCCAAGTAAAGGGCCTCCAACTTAATAATACTTCTCTTATCTTACTCACTTGTGTTATATCTCTCTTGGGTATATGTTGTCTAGTATTTAACAATCACACATCATTTCACAATTTATGAAGAAAGTTCAAATACACAGGTTTGCACAAAATTAAGTGTATGAAAAATATTGATACTTCGAAAACCTTCTAATAGGTAAATTCCTGAAGCAGCAATAAGACAATCAAAACCAGCGTTAAAACATTCTTCTACACCAGCATTATTCAGACCATTCACCAGCAACGCATCACCGCACAAAATTCGCAGTAGAAAAGCAGCACATTAGCAAATCAGTTCTGAAACATCAATATCTGCAGAATCAACGTCAGCAACACGTGTCACCACACCGGCATATCAGACCAACAAGTCTCTTCAACAAAGCATCACATCAGCAAACTTACATTATCAATCAACCCGCCAGCGTATCCAGAAATAGAAAACCTCCTCATTTTTTACTCCTTCAGAGTTCATAAAAAAAGGTGAAATGTGGATACCATGTTTGATATGTGCCCGATGAAAACCAAACCATCAAGCTTCAGCACGCGGACCCCTTTAAACTCCTGCACGAACGAACCACCAAACCTCCGCGCTTGGACTGTGGGTGCCATATTTCATATGTACCCTAAAGACCAGCGCAACACCTTAGGACTAGAAGCCAGCGCAAGAAGATGTAAGACATCCTATGCCAGCGGGGGCCCTCAGCGGAGTATCCATGTAAGCGTAGAACGAATGGCATACGCACCCTCCGCTCCGTGGGGAAGGTCCGGATGTAACTGCCACAACATGTACCTGTTATGTCCAGCTTAGTAGTACTGGATTACTGAGGGTCTGTCCTCAGTGATCTCTATAAATAGAGACCCTCTACTTTCAAAGAAGGGGACTCCGAAGTCTTCCACTCAGTAAAGAATAGCTTATGTCTCATGGTCTCCTCTCGTTTAGGTTTTAGTTACTTGGGTGTGTTGTTTGGTATTTACATCAACTACACCGACCTCAAAGCCTCCGCTTGGACCGCCTCATATGAAAAAATTCATTGAATACTTAAACCCTAAAAATCTTCTAACATTATGTAACCTCCAAATATTTGATAGTGCCATAAGGGCATATATGGAACTAAGAGAGGCACAATTCATTTAACTATTATTTCTCATAATAATGTTATATATATGAATTGGAACTTTCTCTTAAAAAGATGCTTCTCTGACATTGAAGCTAAGAGACTCATTTTGTTAACGCGAGCTGATTGGTTCAGAGCCATGTACTTTGTTTAATTTTGGAAATAGAAAAAGATGGTCTCTATCCACTGCATGTATGTTCTCCACAAGCTCTTTATATTCAACTAGACACCAATCTTCTGATCACCAACAATTTACATCCAAGGCCAGATGAACACCAAATCTCCGATAAAAATCAACTTCTTCCCTCGGTTTGTTGTACATGACAGACTTATCACCACAAATAAGTTTGTGCAGTGGGGATTACACTATGTCAACAAATGTGTATTGTGTAGTAATGCCGAGGAAAATGTTAAACATCTATTTTTTTTATTATTTTTTCTCAAAAAGCTTATTCTTACAATTTCATAGAATCAATGATACACAACCCTCTTTTGTTCCCAACTTGATGCAAGTATGGTTGTCTATTAGAGCTTCTGAAAATGAAAAGAAAAACTAGTCTATAATTCGGGGCTCTGCTTTGTTAAACATTTGGAACGAAAGGAATCAAAGGATATTAAAGAAAGAGACAGAAATATCGATATTAGTTGTCAAAATACCTCATTGTTCATGTTAAAAATAAGGGTCAACTGGGATGTATTTTTTCTCTCTTTTTAATAAAATATATGTTATGTTAAAGTGTAACTTTTCTAGGACGAAGACAGTATAAAATTAATAAAGATGTATGCTTATATAATTGATTTTTTTTTAAATGTATGACTATCCATAGGAGTAAAACGTGCTGGCACAACACAACATGGCACTCAAAATCGCGTAGTTTGCATGTTGCGGGTTGTGTTGTGTTATGTTAGAAATTTATGCATAATGTAATGTATTATGATGTAATGTGCTATGTGGTACAATTCAGTTCAGTCATAAAAGGTTTGGTACGGTGCGGTTTTACGGTTCGTATCGTACCCTGCACAACCCCAGCTACATGATTCACATATGTTATTTCCACTGATGCAACCAGCACTAATCCACGTCTAAGTGATTTTGGCGAAAGACCAATAATAGATTTTGTGGGTATATCTCTATGTAAGCCCTCACGAGACACAACTCGTCCATTTGGGACACCTAATGGTTTAAAGGCTTGTTTCACGTGCTCAGTGTAACCGTACTCTCTAAGAAAGTGATTTAAGGTTTACAATTATTGCCAGTCTTTTACTTTTGCTATACGTATTTCTATTATACTTTATTGTACAATCCTCTCTTGTTTGTAATAAAAATAAGTGCGATAAAAAAAAAGAATATCACATGGCATGGCGAATAACTAGTCGGCTCTGTCTATCATACAATGATAAGACAACAACATATCACACAATCAGAGATGGGAAAAGACTATTCACATCCATTTAATTTTGTCAACCTTATCCTTTCACCCGCATGTCTCGAGGCTTCAAACCACGCATAATTATGCTCTCTATAAGTTTATTAAACAATTCTTGCTGAAAACATGGCAAAATTCGAAAGAACGCAGGATCTGATTATCATCAAACATCGGTTCAAGCAAACTCTCCGTCCACAAGTTCTGCTTGAAGCAATATCGCATACCACATTTTGGAGTATTTTTTTTCACCACTACAAGAGGGGGTATGGCAATCCTCGAAATCGGACGATGGGGAACCTTCAAGATCGGCATGTGGTTATCGTTGAGGGACTAAATGATTTTGAGGCTCTACAATGGTCAATTTGGAAAAGCAGCAACGATAATCCTGCTTTGACTACTGAATTACTGGTAAACTTATTTCCAGCAACACTACCACATTGAAAGTTTTGAATAAATATGACAATATAACTATCTCTAATCATCTTGTGGTAATGCAGGAGCAATTACCCGAAGTCGCATACCGGGAAGACCAAGGAAGAGAATTTTCGTTTGGAGAATGTTATAATTTCATAAAGACTAAGTTCCCAGATTTTCAAGAACGACTGAGAAGTTCGAGTGAAGATCCACCCGTATTCAGTTCTCCATCGGATCCCAACGATGAAAATCGATCAATGTTGTTATGGTTGATGCTGTGGGTATATCTCTAGTTAAGCTCTCACGAGACATAAATCATCTATTAATATTTTAATGGCTTGTTATACATGCTCAGTGTAACCGTGCACCCTACGAAAGTGAGTTAGAATTTAATTAAGTTTTGTGCACATGATATTGAAATCTCAGTTACATCATGCAAAAAATTAATTTTAAGTTACATCTTGCAAAAAAAAAAGAAATGAAAATTTAAGTTACATCTTGCTGTAAATAAAATGAAATCTAACATAGAACAACCCGAGTTACACATAAAATCTAACCCAAAAGAACGATTCCCCGTGCTTTGAAGATTCTTTCAGCGGCTTCAAAGTGGATAAATTAATCTCCTCTCCATTTGGTGAACTCAGTCTGCGCCGCAAACTTATCGCCTTTGAAGACATCCAGGATTTGGATGTACTTGTAACAAAAATTCATTATGTGAATGACTCGGTTTCGGATATCAACAGTTAAGTAATGAGTTGAATTTGGTTTCCGTTACCATCGACTGTTGGTTCTCTCCATAATACCACACTAAATTTCAAAAAATGTCCTTACGTCGTTTCTCTTCAAGAAGTGTTATCACGAGGAGATACCCTATAATCCAGTCGGTGTTTAACCTGTTTGTCTTGTTCGTATTTTTCATACGATCGTTATAACTGACCCGATACGGCAACATTCACCAAACGCAAATTATCTTCCTTGGTCTTCCCGATAACCCGCATCCAATAATACGTGATGGAGTCACTGGGGTATAAGTACTTGATGCTGGTTTAGTTGGAGGAGGATAACTTGACGAGGCAGTAGATGCTAATCGATTTGGCGTTGAAGGAGGAGAACTCGATGATTGAGTTGACGGGGTTGGTAATGAGATTTTTTTTTCTGGTTTGCGCTGACTTAAACGTAGAATTTCCTAGATTGATCGGTTTGGCTTACGAGAAGGAAGAAGAGCAGACGACGATGGATTATACATTTTTGAGAGGGAGAGAAAGAAAAATCAATGAAAACTATATTGATTGTGATGAGTTTCGTTTGGGAAGGTGTATTATCTTATATAGAGAAATTCCGACTGTTAAATTGATTCAAAAACTATACGACGAAGGTTGTAAGTAAAGTGTAACAAAGAAATAATTTGAAAAATGGTCAAACTTGTGGTTGGATACTCGCCAGCAAATTTGGCAAGACAATTTTACCTCGCTTATATCTAGCGGGGTAGTTTTTCTCTCCAAAAGTGAAACACAAGATAATTTCTCGCGCTTAAAGAAACGTTACTGGTGAGACACTTTCTCGTGCTGGAGTTTGAACTCCCGCATCGATTCCAGACCTTGCTGGAATGGCTGAGAAAAAGAGGGAAAATGTCGACGCTTTTCTATCTTGTCATTCCCAGTACCCTTCCAATGTAAATAACCAGTATGGCCGTTAGGTATGAGGCTTAGTCTTATGGCATCCAATCTAGTATGTTATATTAGACATCCACGTCAGATAGGAGACCCACCCAATTCTTATGGCCTTTTTAATCTAGACATCTAAACGATGAACCATACAACGCCGAGCGCTAAACCATTCGACGCCAAAATAATATTCCATTTAACGTTGAAACATCCAACGCTTGACCAGTCAACTGCGGTGAAAACGTTGAACCATTCATCGCTCCAGAAATCTGCTATTAAAATCGACAGGAACCATTTTTCCCTTATTTCTCTTCTCCTTCTCTTCTTCTTCACATAAACCCCAAAATGCATGTCTAATATCTTCGGTTGTAGATTGTTTTTGGTTAATTCCCTCTGTGGGTTTGTTCCAAATTTAATTCTCTATCATTTGCCCCAAGTTTCACTCATTTTCATCCACAATTGTGATTAAGGTATGATTTTTAAACTTTAGGTTTTTATTTTTCTTGATTTTTGATTTTGATTGTATTTTGATGAAATTGATGCTTGATATTAGACTAGTTAGATTATTAGATGATATGTGATCAAATTTCGTGGATGAAATTGATGTTTAGAATTTTTGGGGTTTAATTTAGGGCTGAATTTGATTATTTGTGATGAAAATGATTTAAATTTTGATTAATTGTGATGAAATTGTATAAGATTTGTATAGTTTGTAAGAAAACTTGTATTTGTGTTATCATTATGTATGTGATTAAATTCAATATAAATTTGTCTTGTGATTGATTCAATTTTCTTTGTTTGATTGTAGCATGAGTGTTGTGCGAGACTATCTAGATTCGTTTGAGGTGGTATTGGGGAAAAGCTACCCGGTGTGCCACATAAATGTAATAATTTAGCTGATTGGACTCCCAACTTTAGAGGTAGTTTCAATGAGATAAATATGTTATATAAAATTGTAGTGAAAAACAATCCTGTAGCACAACGATACTGTGATAATTGCGGGTTTTCTAGTGTTTTTGAGTTTGAATTCGCCAATGGGGATAGAGCCTTAGTGGAAGCCATATCCGAGAGATGGTGGGCGAAAACCAAGAGCTTAAGGAGTTTGAGCTTGGGATCCTTCCAGTAGATTGGTACATGTTAACTGGCATTCCCACTGGTGACCCTTCAAAACGTCGACTACTTATGCTGCAGTTGCCGGATTGAATGAAATATGCTGATTTAGATCCTATATATTTTGTAGATTTGCCCGACCTTGGTAAATGGTCCCTTAAATGTAACCAAATATCGAACGATACCTTGAGAACCTACATTATAAGTAGAAGAGACATGGACAATACTCAATGTGCAGAGCATTTGACACGAATGTTTTTTCTTTGGTGTTTCAGTCATTTTCTTCTTGCAAATTCTAGTGGAAAAGTAGATAAACGTTGGGTTCTATTGTTGATGGATTTAGATAAAGTTGGGGATTACGATTGTGGTATAGCTTCCTTGGGAAATACCTATAAATATCTTGACGAGTGGTGTTCGTTTAGTAGTAAGAATTTTGCTGGCATGATTATGGTTCTTGAGTATTGGTACTACTACTACTTCCACAACCTGCAACCCTTACTTTGTCCGACACCGAGTGGAGGATAACGTGATGTTTTCCCAAATATTTGTCTCTTCAAAAAGGAAAATATTGAGTCAAGGAAGGGAGATAGAAAAGGAGGCCAAAAGGATACGAAGAAACCTTCGACTGGAATCGCAAGAGAAGTATCATGAGAATGGGCTGTAACTGGCAACCATGGAAAGAGAGTGTGTATTTGTGTGTACCCTAATAAAATTGCCCAAAGCCCGCTAATAGGCCCAATGAAGACTCTAGAAGTTTCTAGATGCCTTCCCGACCAAGTAAGTACTTCTCTATATAAATACAGGGAATCTAATCCCCCAAAAGGTATGACATCCAACCCTAAAAACTCCTGCACCTAAATCTATTACTTACTTGGGCGTCGGAGCCTTTTTTTTTGTTTGTTTGTTTGTTTTGCAGGTTCCTCTCCATCTTATTCATCAAGTGGAGAGTAAAATCATCATCAATATATCATCATCTACAATCGTGTTTTGGGCGAGAATTTATTCTCGCACAACATTAGCGCCGACTAAGGGGATTCGTGTAAAAAAATCGTGGTTTTCCAGTGAGAAAAGTCGTGGAAAATACTTAGAAAACGTGCATGAATCCTTAGGAAAAAAGTTAGGGTTTTCAAGAAAAGCGTCGCGAAAAAAAGAATAAAACGTCGCTGAAAACGCTTAAGGAAGGTGGTAAAAACCATCGGAACAACAACATAAATAAGCGTTGCAGAAAATCAATCAATCTGGTTCGTCAGATTTGATCCAACGCACGTGGAGCATCATATCCAGCCAATCAGGTTCTTCATATCTGGTCTAGCCTCAAGTACAGATCCAGGTCATCCAATACGGTCCAGCAATTTGTCCAGCCTCGATTCAGTGCTCTTCAGGGACTACCCAATCAGCGGGTGAGTCGTCAAGAAAAACATAGTCAGCTGAACAACATCAGCACAAAAAACGCTGAGTCAGCATAGCCATGTCACTAAAGAACGATGAGTCAGCACCAACACATCATCAAAGGTGATCCAGTGGGATAAGCCACGTCATCGAGGTTGATCTAGTGGCCACCGCCACCTCACCGTTTAGTGCACATTCAACCGTGCCACGTCAACAAAATTGTCTAGCCAAACCTGCCTTGCCGTCCAGTCTGCACTGCCATGTCGAGTTTGGTCCAGTCATCGGTGCCACGTCATCGGTTTTGATTCCTCGCGCGCCCGCACCTTCACAATCTTGTTTTGTCAATATATCCTTCGTTCCTTATCCGAATTGAGTAGTTTTTAACTCGTCTTTCGATTCCCCACAGTATGGTGGAGATGATTGCTCAGACCCTTCAATGTTTAGCCTTGCATCACATCGCAAGCAATCAAAGCCTCACCTTCCAGGTGAGCACTTAAACCCTTGCTCTTATCGCAAGCAAAATCTCGCCTTGCACGTGAGTATAATGAATTGTATCAGTGCAAGCACAAAGTTTCGTCTTAACCGCAAGCCCAGCATCGTGGTTGGTCCAAAGTCTCGTACTCAACACAAGAAAACAATCAGACAGCCCAAGCGGTAAGCGCTTCAGCCTTGTTACGTTACGAGAAAAAAGCCTTGCCAAGATACAAGCACACTACAAAAAGCCTTCAAGCTGCAAGGTACACAAAAAAAGTCTTTCCAAGAAGCAAGCACTCAACTCAAGACTCGTCTAGCTCACGAGCATCAAAAGGCCACTACTTGGCAACAAGTCTCGCTTAGCACACGAGCAAATTTATTGCAGGTATACTTGGGGGCGTCTTTGCAATATCTTCACAAACAATGGAGGCGAATTACGGTTTACTACGACAACGATAAATCATGCTTGGGGGAGGGCCGTGTTTTTACCTGGAAAAACAATGCACCGTCTCTGGGTACTTTCGTAGTGTTAGATATCAAAGTCGAACAAGACGAGCCTAAACCAAGTCAATGGTTGTTCCCGTCTTGCTTCGGTCACAGAGAGGATAGAGGTTGGTCTAGGGAGGGAAACAACGAAGAAACTTGAGATCAGGTTGAGGATGTGTTTTGGGTGTAAGAGTTCAGGATTTCCGTCGTGAAGGTGACTGGAAATCTCCAAGGCTAGAAGGGTGTTGGGTTGCTCAGGTGTGTTTACTTCTGAGGCTCTGGTTTATTCAGGTGTTCTGAATATCTGGTTGTTTCTGGAAAGATGTTCTGCCTTGGAAGATAGAGGAGGCCTCTATTTATAGTTTTGAACTCACCCTGATCTCTCGACAGAGAAGGTGGAAGTCGTGGAAGAGTGGGGGAGTGGATGACATGAGTTGTTTTCGGTAACTGCTAGGATCGTATAGATCATGTCCACTCGGCGCCACTTTCTCGTAATTGTCCACTATCCCTATCAGTTTCTTTCAACTGTCGTAGACCGCCAGACCAATACCCCTAAAGTTATCCCCCCGTGTGATGTTTTGATATCTCGAGTGGTATGCAGATGTTGCATGGTTGTGTTGAGCTTGAGTAGGCTTGTGTGGCTATGACTCTGTGGCCAACGTGAGTGTGGCGCTTTTTAGAGACACACATAGTGGGTGTGTAGGAGTGGCCTTGGGGGTTGGCCAAGGCCAGAAGTTGTGGCGCCATGGTTTCATGGCGCCATGGGCTAAGGAGGCCACGGCCTTGGCCTTTGGCCAAGGCCAAGTTGTGGCGCCATGGTTTTCATGGCGCCATGGGCTAAGGAGCCACGACCAACTTGATTGCGGCGTACTTGCGCACTTGTGTTATGGTGCATGCGTGCCTATGCATGCACTGGCGCTATGGCTTATGCGTGCGTTTGGGCTACAGTGTGCTTGAAGTCATGGCGTGCTCGTCCATGGTATATTAGACCATCCTGAGCTTAGGGTGTGGTCTG